>CBVK0101357895.1:0-11186 GCA_900067695.1 Picea abies | reverse complement strand
ATAAGTTGCATGTTATCTTGTTTCCTTGAATAATTTTGCTAGAAACCCTAAGGAAGGATTAAGAGTGGTCGTCCCCTTCCCTTGTTTTATCCATCTTAATTTGTTGAAGCATACAAGGTCAATATTAGGGCTTGTGAGGGGACATCCCCCTAATCTATTCTTTGGGATTGGAATTTAGGTTTTACGAGGGGATAAACTCTAGGGTTTGACCTAGTTCCTCTTGATCTTGTGCAAGAATCTCTTGAAGAAATAGGATGGCACCTAGGGTTTATGAGGGGATAAACTATGGGGTTTTCTTTCCTAGAAGTTTGACCTAGGATTATGAGGGGATAATCCTAAGATAAACGTTCAAGTATTCTTTTTCCATTGGTCTCCGTTGAAGTGTTACATCGACTCCATATTCTCAATGAAAAGACATTGACCTCCATACCTCCCACTACTTTCTTTTATACCCTAAATCTTACCAAAAACCATTTTTCTTGGACTCACTCTTCACAACACCTTGAGCTTCATTCCCTTATTTCCTAGCAATCTTAATCCAGGGAAACCCCTTTGAACCAGAGAAGAGATGGCCTGAAGTGAATGTGGGATTGGTGAGGTGGCAATGCCCTCCCTCTTGGTTACACTAGATCACACTTGAGCTTTCATACTTTATAAGTGTGATTTTGTGTGATAACAAGCATCAAAGGTCAAGACATATTGGAAAAAAGGGCCTTCGATATTTTCACAATAAAGGTATGATTGAAGGAATTCCTGACCTCTCTCTAGATTTTGATTTCTATGACCATTGTATTTATGGTAAATAGAATCAGTTTAGATTTCCATATGGTGCTACAAGAGCAAAAGGCATCTTGGAGCTAATACACAATGATGTGTTTGAACCAGTGCATGTTCCATCACTGGGTAAATCTCTTTACTATGCTTTATCTATAAATGACTTCTTAAGGAATAGATGGATATATTTTCTCTAACAAAAATATAAGGTCTTCGCTAAATTCAAAGAGTTTAAGGATCTTATGGAAAACCAAATAGAGAAAAAGATAAAGGTGATACGGACAAATAAAGGTGGAGAGTTCTATGGAAATGAATTCAAGCAATTCTATAAGTAGTGCGGTATAGCAATGAAAAGGACCACTCCATACACCTCAAAAGAGTTGTTGAAATAATAAGCAAGACATTAATGAATACGCCAAGATGTGTGCTCAATAGTGTAGGATTAGTGCGAGAATTTTGGGTAGAGGCATAGGTATTGCATCTTACTTGAGAAATAGACCACCTTCATCAACATCAATTGATAAAACTCCACATGAGGCATGGACTTGTCAGAAACCCTTTCTTGCACATCTCAATTTTTTTTGTTGTGATGTTTATGTTCATGTTACAAAGGAAAAAAAAATATGTTGGACAATACAACAAAAAATGTATTTTTATTGGTTAGAAATATAGTGTAAAAGGATTCAAGATTTGGAACCCATAAACAAGGACGAACATTTATAATTGAGATGTAAGCTTTAGAGAAGTAGAGTTGCTCCCAAGTAGGAAAACAAACCAAGAGAGGAAGAACTAGAAAGAATGTGGTTTGAGTTGGAGGATAGAGACTTTGATTCAACAAAAGAAGATGAACCATAGGAGGAAGAACCTCAAACCTTAATTTTGAGGACAATGGTTAGAGAAAAAGACAAATGGAAAGGTATAGCCCCCATGTTTTTTGTTCTTCTTTTGTTTCATCTACCACGGATTATGATCCTAGAAATATTAGGGAGGTAGTGGATTTAGACAACAATAAACTCTAGAACAAGGCCATGGTTGAAGAAATGGAAGCCTTGGACAAAAATAAGGAATGTGATTTGGTCAAGTTATCTCCTAAGAGAAAACATGTTGGTAGCAAATGGGTGTTCAAGAAGAAGTTCGATGTAAAAAGTAAAGTGAAGAATTACAAAACTCACTTGCTAGCAAAGAAATATTCCCAAGTGGAGGGAATTGATTTTGGTGAGATTTTTTCTCCTATTGCTAAGTTGACTTTTATTAGATTTCTTTTGTTTATTGTATTTGACCTTGAAGTAGAACAAATGGATGTTAAGACAACATTCCTATATGTGGATCTTGAAGAAGAAATCTACATGAAAGAACCAGAAGGTTTTACAATGAAGGGAAAGAAATACTTGTTTTGCACATTGAAAAAAAAACTACATGGCTAAAAACAATCTCCAAGAATGTGGTATCAAAAGTTTGATATTATATATTAAGACTTGGATTTTCAAGAAGCAATGTTAGTCAGTGTGTGTATTCCACACATGTTGGTGATCATTTTATTTATGTGGCATTATATGTCGATGATATGTTGTTAATTGGAAACAACAAGGAAATCGTCAAGAATGTAAAATCTCAATTGTCCATAGAAGATCTTCGTGTTGCAAATTTTATTTTGGGCATGAAAATTAAAATAGATTGTTTAAACAAGAAACTTTAATTGAATAAGAGGAAATATGTTGAGACAATGCTATAAATATTTAACATGCATAAATATACATTGGACAAGGTTCATATTCCTATAGGTGTAAAATTATCTACAAAATAATCTCCAAAGACACAAGAAGAGGTGGAAGACATGTCTCGTGTTCCTTATGCAAACGTTGTTGGAAGTTTGATGTATGTTATGATCTATACTAAACCAAGTTTTTCCCATGCAGTGAAAGTTTTGGGCATATATATGTCAAAACCAAGAAACAATGGATCACTATACCGACAATCTTCAGATATTTGCATGGCACTTCAGATTATGCAATTTGCTACCAATGAAGCCTTGGACCAAAGAAATTGATAAATGTAGAGGGTTTTGTTGATACAGACTAGGTTGGAGATCTTGATCATAGAAGCTCTGCAAGTGGTGATGTGTTTAACCTATTTGGTGGAGCAATAAGTTGGATGAGCCAAAGACTAGTTGTAGTTTCACTTTGAATTATGGAAGTTGAGTACATGGTAGCCACTCATATGAGTAAGGAGATTGTATGGTTGCAAATATTATGTTCAAGGATTGGTTTTGTACAAAAAGTTGCAAGTGTGTGTTGTAACAGTGAAAGTGTAATCTTCCTAGCAAAGAGCCTTGCTTATCATGCTAAAACAAGCATATTGATGTTCTATTTCGTTTTGTTTGAGACATGGTTGAAGACAAGAAGGTGGTGTTGGAGAAGGTTGATGCCTTGAATAATGTTGCAAACTCTTTGACAATGTCTATCAATATTGAGAAGTTCTCTTGAAGGAAGAATCAATGGATATAGCTTCCCTTAGCAAATAAATCCTTGGCTTCCCTTGTTTGGTGAAGTAAGTAGGAGATTGTTGGATAAGTTTTGTATTCTTTGTTTTTTTTCAAATGGTTTCCCTTTTTCATCTAATCTCGATTAAGGGATTAGTGTTGTAATCAAATGCCGCTTGACAAATTAGGGTTGAGTGATGCTTCGGACTACCTAAACATTGTACTATGAATAGTTTTGTCAATACAATGATAGAGAGATGTGCAACTCTGAGTTCGTTGGTTTTCTTGATAAAGGTTTTTCAGGGTAAATATCTTGTGTACTATGTATGCGCCATTGTTTTCTTATGTTTTAAGATTTTGTTAGCAAATATTTTCTTGCCCAAGTTTATCAAATTATTCACAAATGACAACTTTGCACAACCCCTATATTACAATTGATTTCTTCTAACCAGCCCTCATTATCTCTAAACTTTAAAATGACCCTCTTGTATAGAGTTATAAATTCAGTGCTCAATCCAAAATATATATTAATAGTTATCTCAGATTCAAAGCTTTCTTTCTTCCCAATTTTTCTTCTCCTACTACTCAAGTGGTTGCTCACAAATCCAAAATTCCAAGGATTACTTGAGTTAGACAATAGAAGAGTTCGAAATCAATTCCTATAGAATAGATTATTAGAAATAGCAAAAGAGAGTTGAAATTGACTGTCGTATCAAGCATTGCTAGAGTTCTGTAACTCCTTAGTGGCAGGATGAAAATTCCTTTAAGACAAGTGAGTGATGAATAATAAAAAGTTAAAACATTCCCTGTTCTTCTTTGAAAAAAAAGATTCCCTCNTGNAAAAAAGTTAAAACATTCCCTGTTCTTCTTTGAAAAAAAAGATTCCCTTTTATGATTTCAATGCTATATAATTCACAATGTTTTAGTGTAATTATCAGAATATGGTTATTTGTCCAGTTTATTGTATTTTCTAATTTGGCCAGCTTATCTCATCATGCCATGTAGAAAACCTAGATAGTGATTATTGTATATCGCTGATGTTGAGGCCAGGCTTTATGATTGGCGCAGACCCATAGAAATTTATACTTGATATTCAGGGAGTGTCCCATGACTAGTTCGTAACGACATTCAACCCTTAAGGTAGAGAGTCAAAGTTCAAATCTCATGGAGTCCTCCCCATGTTAAAGTAGGTTACCCCGTTAATACAGAAATACACACCATACCACACAAGTGGGAAATTGATGAACCTCGTCCTTACGTACAATTTCACCTAAAAATTCAAACAAGAATCTCATCAGCTTTATGGATGCATTTTAAGCGTTCAACAGAAAACAATTAGGTATTATAACAACTTCCAAAACAGATCTTATGTTTAAAATGGGGCACACAACACACCTAGCAGTGAGTTTATTTCCTTACCATATGAATACACAACGCTGCCCAATCATTTATCCCATGGTATAACAAGCTCAATGTTCTTCCCGATTGGAAGAGACAGATTTCCCATGGTATAACAAGCTCAATGTTCTTCCCGATTGGAAGAGACAGATTTGAAATCACTAAAACAACATCAAGACTATTATAATGATCCATTTCAGGTCTAAAATCAGTTATGATTCTCTTCATAGAGGATGATGCTGAAGTATCTAGAGTCATTTTATCCCCCATTGCCTCCAATTTCATGTATGAATTAGCATAATGAGAACCAGGAGCAGTGGTAGTTCCCAAAACTGTAATGTTTGCAAGAAGCCATCCTTCCCCAATTGCATATTCCCCCATTTGGACTTGTGATCTCAGTCTCACTCCTCCATCTACAATATCTGCATAAAACTCTATATAACTTGACTTGCCATCCTCTATTACCATTTCCAAATCCTCTCCATTGTCCACATATAGGTCCCCATATGCTTCAGTCCTACCACCCAAAGCAACCACCAAACTAAATGGGCTTCTTCTGGATTCCTTAGTTGTCATACCCATTTCTTGCATCGGCAATATAGTCCCCTCATATACATGGACATTGATGGTATCTAGTGGAGCAAGAAGACTAACATATGTGCCACTCTCAACTGTTATTAAGTCTGATACATTGTACAAATTGTACCAAGTTCCCTTTGGAAAATAAGCATCCACAGTCCTTGCTCCTTGCTTTAAAACAGGGGAGACCAAGACCCCTTTACCCAATAGAAATTGGGTGCTGATTCCCAATGTATTAGGATCCTCAGGGAATGTGAAGAACAGAGGCCTTGCAATGGGAGATCCTTTAGTGTGAGCTTCAAACGACAATGTGTAGATATATGGAAGAAGTCTGTACCTCAGACCTAATGCTTTCCTTGCAGACATTGTGACTGATTTCCATAAGTAAAGCTCTTGGCGCTTTGTTCCCTTGTCTGAGTGATCTCTAGCAAAAGGATAAAAGGAACCTAGTTGAATCCACCTATTGCAAAGTTCTTCGGTTGTGTCTTGTGCAAATCCACAAATATCAGCACCTACCATTGGGACTCCAAACAATCCAAAACTCAGCATTGTAGGTATGGAGTACCAGAGATCATTCCATGTTGCAGCATTGTCTCCTGTCCAATGTGCAGCATGGGCCCCTGATCCAAGAAAGGTAGAACGGGTTAGTATAAATGGCCTCTTCTTTAGTACCGAGTTCAATGCTGTGTTTGTCATGATAGCCTCTGATAGCCCATATATATTATGAGCATTGTATTCCAAGATATCATCATAGTGAACAGCACTAGCAGCCATGGTTTTGTTACCCAGTGGTCTGTGTATTCCAGAAGCATTGATTTTGTAAGGGGGATCATCCCATCTGGTGGTGTTGGCATTGCTACAAACTAAGCAACAATCTGTCTGTGCATCTTTTCGTGGGCAATCCCCTTCCAAACTAAGCAACAATCTGTCTGTGCATCTTTTCGTGGGCAATCCCCTTCCTTTGGCAAGGAGCATGTGATCCCACTACAGAAGTTGGAAACTTCGTTCATATCAAGCCAAAGGCCATCAAATGCAATTGTCTCATGAAACTCAGAGATTTCTCTTGTCCAAAACGACTGTGTATTAGGATTCAGAAAATCTGGAAAATATACTGGGCCTGGCCACACTTGTGCCAAATATGGCACACCTCCTCGTTTAACAAAAATGTCATCTTGTATCCCTCTCTGAAAAGTCTTGTATGTTTCATTTAAGCTTATTCCTGCACAATTAAGCTAATGATTTGTATGTTCAGAATATACTAATATGGCTCAGTTCAATTCTTGATACTTATTCCTTTCTCTCTGTTCTTTTTATCCAATTCTATGACAATAATGAATTGAGTCCTACCTGGGTCAATAATGAGAACATATTTCTGCCCATTAGCATGGATTCGTTCAACAAACTTTTGCATTTCCATCTCAGGGAAATTCACAGGATCCAGAGTAAAATCCTTGAAGTCATCCATATAATCAATGTCTGTCCAAATCGTTTCTAGAGGAATTTTTGCTGCTGCATATCCATCTACAACTGATTCAACAACCGAAATGTTTTTATATCCATACCTGCATTGGTGAAAACCTGTGCAATCCAATCCAATTATATAAATTAACAAGACTGCAAATACAAAATCATATCCTGACTTGTTTATTAAAACTATTTCAGAAGTTCATGTAAAGAGCTTGAAGGATGTGGTTAGGAGAGTAAATGAATGGGAATGTGATCAAATGTTCAGAGTAACTGCTGCCAAGACAAAGTATTAAACTGAACTCTTTCATTGATAATCCTGTCGGTGATCAAAAATGAAAGGGTTTGCATAATTTTCTTTTTCAAAGAATTTGAATTTATAGATTAAAAAAGACTGCCCTTCTACTAAAATTTATAACAAAGCATAGCATTTCTTGAAAATAAAAAGTAACAAATGAACATTGCATCATTCAATCATCCAAAGTTTATTCCTGTTAACCATTTCTTACCAGCTAACAATTCCATATACATTTTACCATATTTTTGTTATTGGTGTCTCTCAAGCATATGTAATAACTCATCTATCCTCGCCAATACACACTAGATTGGAGCTCTGAAAATTCCTGAATTCTAATACACTAATTTCAAGAGGAAGTTTACCCTTCATCCCATCTGTTGGCTGAAGCAACAATTGTGTGGCCCCTTTCACATATTTTCAGCAGCACAGAGCCACATTTAAGCAGCCTAATGTGTTTGGGCTCTCAAGTCTTTGGAAGAATTTCTCTATACTTCATGCCTTTTTTTCTCAAATCTCTGTTAATCTAAAAACAATTATATCTGTGTGAGCAGTTTCAGCAACTTTCTAGAGGCTAAAATTTCTCCCTAGCAGCCTTTTTACAGTCTAGCGCTACAAATCATCCACATGAGGGTCTAATCATAAGTGAAGGCCCCACTTAATATAAGTAGAGAAGAATTTTCTTGGGTCAAAAACAATAGAAACACAAAAATATATTCATTGGAATGTGAGCTTGTTTCTACTGCAGCTTTCCACTGTCTGCCTTAAAAATGTGAAGTGACAGTTTCGTAAGGATTCTATCCAATCAATCATTTATCCAGGGCACCGTGGGCTTTATTCTACAATCTAATCAGAAAATAAATTAATTTTCGATTTCAAGTTTGTGAGCACCATGGTTCAAAAGCATGTCCCCACTTAGAGCATGGCCTAGAGAATAGGCACTGGCCACCTTTCTACCTCTTTTAAGAAAGGAGTCTCAGTGACATGGGGAACACTTTTAATTACCTGGAAGTTAACCTGTAAAACCAGATTTTATTTCTTTGACTTTGCAAAAGGGGAAAAGGCTGCCAGATCTCAAAGAAACTCCAGGTAGTTCAAAATTAAATTGCTATTTAAATAGATGGTCCTAATATACAGAGTGGCCTTAAATTCAGGATCCTTTTCGTAGCTTCCCCAAATTGAAGCTGTAGTGGGGCAGCTGGCTACTTGTGTCTACTTGTGGGAGTTATTTGCCTGATTAGTGACAAAATTTAGATCTTCTAAATCTAAGAAAGGATCACCTATTTTGATGCATCTTGCTATTAGACTAGAGTAGTTGTTGTAATTTAGCAGCATATTCTCACCATCCTAAGAAAAGAAACCATAGTACAGTAGAACTGGATACCTCCACCTGCACATACAACACTCAGACTGATGAGACGAACAGCTCCACCACTGGAGGTGATAAAATAGGGGAAAATCCAATTGGGAAAAATTTTCATGCCCAATGGGATGCCAAAGTTCAAACACATTGGAATTCTTCTAACAAATCAATCATATACACTCTGCAAACTTCCTCTCGTCAAGGGACAGAGTAAGTTTCCAGAGGTCTTAAAACTTACTTTATCCTGCTATGATTGATCTATCGTGAAAGAATGGAGGCAATCCTGAAATTATGGCAACTACAATAGAGCTCAGGTAAAACCTTTCCCTTCTAGACAGGAGCAGGACCTTACTGCCTTTTATGACCTTACCCAAGCTCAGAATCAGGACCTTACCTGTCCCAAAGCCTACTCTGTCCCTATGATGAGGGGAAGCTTGTAGAGTGGGTGAACAGGATTGCTTGTTATAATGTAATAGCAGAAAACTAGTGATACAACAAGAACATTTCATGGTGTAATTGGATGTTGACATTAATGCACACACAATACATCCATAAAGGGTAGAGGAAAGAGTTTTGCTGCTTCTACTAGTTAAAACATCAAAGATAATGAGCTACTTCTACCATGAAAAATAGTTGTTTTCACAGAATCCAGAAAATGAGGGATTGAATCGATGAGGGCTTTGACCATTTACCCCCAGGAGGCTGTGTTGGATCCTTTTCAGAAGGGTGATTTGGAGAGTGCCCCAGTCCTCCCAAGAATGTGGGTGCCTAATAAGGATGGAGTTAACTTTGGGCCTCAACATTGCCAGAACAAAATTAAAATAAAAATCCCAGAAAACACCATTCTCTATAAGCATGGAATAGGACTATTAATTGCCTTTTTCAGAAATAAACAAGCAAAAACTCACAGAAATCTACAAAATTCACAAGAGAAGTGTGAGAAAATACCAAAAGACCAGTATGGCATTGGAGCAGGACGACCGACGAGCTCTGTGTACTGCTGAACAACAGAAAGCGGAGAAGGACCGGAGAAAAAATAAAAATCCAAGACTCCCCCAATTGTTCTATATGTCAAGTAGGATCCCCCATACTGAACATCCATGCCATTGCTATTCAGCAGCAGAACCCCATGAGCAACACCACCTGTTCTCACATCCATGTAAAATGGATGAGACCCATATAGATCCACATACAGATTAACACTGCCAATGTCTAGATTCCAGAGAGTATAGCTCTCATTCCTGTTGAGACGAAATCCGGGCCTGGTGCTCTCTCCCAATCCATACAGAGAAGCAGCCAATGGAAGGGCAGTAGAGATCTCCAAGTATTGATCTTTAAACACCATATTTCCAAATAAATCGCCATTATTATAAGTTGCAGTTGAATTAAAGAGAGTTTCTCCACTTGAACGCCTTGTGATTGCAAAGCCAAAAGGACTGTTAGAGTAACTAAAAAGCAATTCATGAAGATGGTCCTTAGAATCCTCTTCATCTTTATCACTATCAGTGCTGTTATTATCCACCCCATCATATCTAGGCAGAATATCTCTTGGAACTTCCCATCGCTGCTTCTCAGCATCAGTAATATAAACTCTCAAACGATCATTGGATTCATACCTGAAACCCAGCCAGATTCATTCCAGTTAAGCCCTCTTTCTCAGTTCATGTACTAACACAGACACATGTAAGTCTAATGCTCATATGCACCTTAAGGTTCCCAAGTTGCAGGTTGTACATTTCAAATCTAATATTTGACAAGTGGCCCATTTATTTATGTGAATTCTAAATAGGTATCCAAACTTCAGATTGTATATTTGAATTATAATATTTGACCAGTGGCCCAGTTTTTCATGTGAATTCTAAATAAGTATCCAAGCTTCAGGTTGTATATTTGAATTCTAATATTTGACAAGTGGCCCATCTTTTTATGTGAATTCTAAATAGGTATCCTTGAGCTTGGCAACCTTATGTCTATAGCCTATATCCATAGCAGGTTGTATATTTGAATTATAATATTTGACAAGTGGCCCATCTTTTTATGGGGATTCTAAATAGGTATCTTTGAGCTTGGCCAGGGAAGCTCACTGTACTTTTGTGTGTGGAATGTAAGCCCAGCCAAAACTTAGATTGGTTGGTAACCTGTAAGAAAGGGCTTGGCCCTGTGGTTATTGATTGTGTTGTGGTTTTTAAGTTTTAATTCCTTTAGTGGCAAAAGCCCTTTGAGCATTGTAAGTTTGATTACCAAGATAAATTAATGCATAAGAAACATTGTTGTGGTTTATTTCCTTTTGCCTGTTTGTGTGCATGCTGGTCTATGTTATTTGAGCATCTAGTGTGAGCTAGGCTAGGGTGATTGAGATTGTAATAGGAAGGGATGTGTTCTAGTTTACGCCCCTGCATCAATTGGTATCAAAGAAAGAAGACTTTTGCTCTAAAGTACAACTCCAGCAAGAGAAAAGAAGCACTAAGAGGGAAAATAGCTTCAGTGCAGAGCATGGCTAGGGTGATTGAGATTGCAACAAGCAGGGGTGTGTTCAAGTTTACACCCCTGCATCAATTGGTATTAAAGAAAGAAGACTTTTGCTCTAAAGTACAACTCCAGCGAGAGAAAAGAAGCATCAGGTAGATGCTGCAAGAGGGAAAATAACTTCAGTGCCTTGTTGGGTAGAGTTGTAGGGAGAAGAAAGAGGATAGCTCCAACCAGAAATTGGGTAGATGTTGTTAAGGAGTTGAAGGTGCACACAGTAAAAGGGGAAATTTACATCATGAGGTGGAGAATGTTGAGATATTGTAACTTCAAAGAATATTCTAATTATATTTGAGTTATTATCTTAT
>CBVK0101357872.1:0-11865 GCA_900067695.1 Picea abies | reverse complement strand
GACGAAGATGAAAATTCACCAAAGGTGTCATTAGCATCAATCACATGCATTAGGTAAACTCGTAAGTAAGATGAATCAAAGGTCCTTAACAAGGTAATAGTCCAAGAAGAAGTGCAACCACCTATACTCCACTTCATTTGAGGAACAATGGTGCTATTTGTAACAATTAGGATGAAAAACCTATGATATTGCGTGCGTCAATTACGAGAAGAGTGGAACCCAAAATCCCAAAATTCAAAGGAAGCATAAATAGTAAAAATATCACAATCTTAGTAGACAATGGAAGTACACATTATTTCGTGGATACTAATCCTGCAAAACAATTAAAATTTTTCTGTATACCCTGTGAGGGATCTCATGGTTACAAGTTACAACTGCTGATGGTCAACAAGTCAAAGGATTAGGACGATGCCATAAGGTTTTTGTATAGATACGAAACTGGGAACTACAAACTGGATATTATGCTCTACCACTTAGTGGAATGGACATTGTGTTAGTTGGGGACCTATGCCACAAACTTCCAAAAACAATTTATGGAGTTCAAATGACAAGGGAAGAACTACAAGTTATATGGTTTGAGAAGCCTAAACGTCCACTAAAAGAGCTCAGAAATCTCATGCTTCCACTACGAACAAGCTTCTCAAATATTCAAAAACAAATCCATAATCAAGATGAATGTCCACAAGGGAAGACAATTTCGTCTAGGATTGCTTTGAGGACAACACATCTCTAAAGGGGAGGGCAATTATATATACAAAAAAATAGGAATAAGAGCAAAGATAGGCTAGGTGAATAATAAAGAAAAATAATAAAACATTAAAATAATAAAAGAAAGTAAGAAATTGTCATTAATAAAAAAAAGTCGTACCTTTTTGTAACGGTACCAAGGCGCCCTCCTTATATATATTTATTTGGGCCTTCATTTTGTAAAAAGACAATCTCATATCAATCATTCACATTTTTTATATCACTTTATAATTTTATTGTCTGAAGATTTCATTAGCTGAATGCTCCAGTCTTCTGTGTGAGGGCATGGTAAAAGAATGCTGATGTCCTTGGATCAAGGAAAAAACCTAGAGTGGTACTTCTTCCAGCTTGAGTTGAGAGAGATATTTGGAATGCATTTCGTCACCTCTATGTGCAGCAGGCTGTTTGTTGGGTAGAGTCAATTGAAACCGACTAGTCCTTTTATCATTTAGGTTACGATGGGTGTATCATTTTGACCTGGGTGAAAGTCCTATATGTTTTGCTTTTGTTCCCTCCATAAATTCATATGGTCACATTGTTACAAGACTCAAATAGTACTAAAAAATGCTTGGTGACTTGAAAACTCTCTTCTTGTGGCTGAAATGAACTGAATTTACCCTCGCTGTCTTTTCCATTATTTGGTGAGTCTAAGAAATTTTCGAGTCTTTACCAAAACTTTGGCTGTCCTGGAATGTTAAGGAAAAATGCAAAAATCATGCTATGGACAGTTACCTGTTTTTTTAGTATTTATGGAGTTTGGAGTCTGTACATGTAAACTTTTGAAGTATATTTAATAGTAATAGTTTTACATGAATTTTGATAGTCATAGTTTTGATGCCTGTGAAGTGGATTTGTTATGGAATGAAAATTCTCAATTTTTTCTTTGTGAGATTGAGTATTTTCTGAGTTTTTTCCTGAGGTTTTTATGATTCTTGCTCTTTGGCTTTTCTGTGACATTCTCGCAGCCACATGGAGCTCATGGATTGTAATTTATTTCTTTGATTTTCAATAAGTATGTTCTGGTATAGGTTACAGCCTACAGGTATCAGGAGTCTGTGAACTGATGGCACATCTTTAAACATTTTTTCATCGTGTGAGAGTTTATGAATGGATTTCTAAATTTTGGATATCCGAGGTTGTTTCTGATTAGGATAAGGGGGTGTTTTTGTTTTAAATTAATATCTTGTATTAAAGATGCTCAAATAGTCAATCATGCCTTTTTATTTGGTTTAAGGGAAATTTTAAGGATCCATATTATAGTGTGGAAACCTTAGCAAATCATATTAATTCTTAAAATGCCAACCATAAAATGTTTGACGATATTTTTGTAAAAATATTCAAATTTTAAAGGATTTTATATAGTTTCTAGAAAATTAGGGTGAGTTTTAGAGTAAAATACTTTTATCTTATAGAATTTGGGAGAATAATTTCAGAAATAAATGCAAATTTTTGAAATGTTTTGATATGTTTTGAAATGTAAATACTAATTCTTAAAATGCCAACCATAAAATGTTTGACGATATTTTTTGTAAAAATATTCAAATTTTTAAGGATTTTATATAGTTTCTAGAAAATCAGGGTGATTTTTAGAGTAAAATACTTTTATCTTAAAGAATTTGGGAGAATAATTTCAGAAAGTAGCCTATGTGCGAAATTTAACCCTTAAAATTTTCCTTGATTTGGTCTCTTGTTTTTTTACTATAGATCCATTTTTGAATGAAAGGTTATACAAACTAAGCATGTAAGAGGTACAATATGCATAAATGCTCAGACAAATGGTTTAACTATGTTTTTATCAGGTGGTAGCTTTGCTTGAGCGAGAAGCTGCTGAAAGTTCCGAGCCTGCCAGAGAAAAGGCAACGATGGATCCAAAATTACTTGATGAAGATGAACAGCCTGAGCAGATAAGTGAGCAGAATCACAGCAGTAGACAAGAAGGCACAGCTGTTCAGATTCCTGGAGTTGAAAATTGCAATGATCAGTCTGTGTTTTCAAGAAATCTGGTATACATTATGATTTGCATGGTTTTGAAGTATGATTGTAATTCTTATCTAAATAGTAAAAAGAAATAGCTTATATGTGATTTAGTGCTTAGTTGTCTGATACTAAATGATAACTATGTGAATCTCTTGCAGATGGGTGAAGACACTGGGAGAGGAGTTGAAGACAGAGATACTGTCAACTTGAATGATATAAACAAAGATGCAATTAGGTCTCCATGTGAAGAAACTCAAATAACGTTGAAAGACGGGGAAAATGTTGGAAGCCCATGTCTACAAAATCAACAGTGTGACCTTCCTTCATCAGGTACAGATGGTAGCCTTTGCAGAGCCTGTGGTGTTGATGAGTGCGCTGATTGTATTCTGATATGTGATGCCTGTGATGGAGCATATCATACATATTGCCTTTCACCTCCAATTGAAGAAATTCCAAGTGGAAGCTGGTACTGCGCTCCTTGTTTTGCAACTGGAAAGGAATCGCCAGAGGTTGACTCATTTCATGAAAGAGAAGAAAATGAGCGAGGCACAGAAAACATTGTCTATCACTGTGTTGTGTGTGAACGGCTAAGTAAGATACAAAATAGTGAACAATACAGACAAGCAGAATCTGGAATCGGTAGGAAATTGGATGGACCAAATTCTCACAGGGAAGAGGTAGACCTGTTGGCAGTGCATGGGGGGGAGCAGGAGCTGGAACTGTCTAATGATGAATTGGTTGATAGCAAATTATGCAAAGTCTGTTCTGTTGGTAAAAAAGATGGCGATCTTCTTCTCGAATGCAGTAACATCAATTGTTTTTTTAAGTTTTACCACTTGACCTGTTTGAAACCACCTTTGGAAGCTCTTCCTCCACCTGGATGGTATTGTCCGTCGTGCCTTTGCAGAGCTTGTCTCACAGATGAGAACGATGATGATGTTATCCTTTGTGATGGTTGTGATGAAGGTTATCATACATACTGTCTAAAACCTCCTCTGAATGGAATACCAGAAGGTAAGTGGTATTGCCCATCTTGTCAGCAGAAACAGAAAAGGAAGAGAAGAAGGAAAGGCCTGGAAACTCAAACAGACAATTCGACCCGATCAGTGCAACCAAAGAAGACATTTGAGATAGTAAATGTGTCTTCTTCAGACGATCTGGGAGTGTCACCGGATTCTTCTGAGATAAATGTTGATGGCCATATGATGCAGGGTTCTACTTGTGTCCTTTCCAAGGAACCATCTTCCACGGTTACACAAAATGTGACAACTACTCTTTCCAACAGAAGTCTTTCAGGTAGGGCAACTGAGCTACCTAAAGGCTCAAAACAAAAAACGGGTAAAAAAATGAAGAAGATTTGCTGAGAAAGTGGGCGATGAAATTAGTTAGGGCATATGCTTGAGCCGAAAAATTTGTACAAATAGTAATGTTTATCAGTTCCAAATCCATCAATCAATTTTGTTTTTCATCAATGAGATTTCAAATTCATTACTTTATTGATAAAATCATTAAAAAATTGTTTGGCGGTGGTATTTGAATTTTACCAGCTCAAAATAAAAAATAAAAAATAAAAAATTGTGATGTTGTCATTAGTAATTTCTTGCTTAGTTGATATGAGATGGGATTTATTGACATGAAAAGATAGGTTCTTTTGGCATTTGGAGAGGAATTGAGGCATGTATTGATAGGATTAAAAAAATTGAATTGGATGGTTCGGCTTTTTTTTTCTTGGATATCATGAAACATTTTCCCTATGATGCCTCCTTTGTAGGATAAAGGATCAAATTTGAATATGAACAAAAATAAAATTTCTGTTACTAGATGTCTGAACACAAATGTCTGAACAGTAGACCTGCCCATTTATCATGTTTGTGCTTGCCTAGTGCAATGAGAAAAGATTTATTCTAGTCATTGAATCATTTGGATGAGATATTATTTATTTATTTATCTGGTCAGACTAGCGGCCTACTCCAATTCATTTTCTGTATAGACCCTCTCTAACTTGTGGTTGTCATCTATGTGATGTCCATATGATGTATGCAAGTTCTTACTATAGTGGCATATGACATCTCCATGATGTTTTGTGCTACTACTATCCTATTTCATTTTATCAGATTTTTAATTTTTACAAGTAGATTTCCTTCTAGCATTTGAAATGTGCCTCATTGGCACCAATTGTCCTCAATTCATTGCATCTCACCCTCAAGAGCACATTTCCATATAGAGTATTCTACAGTGCGTGATGAATTGGCTCTTTTCTAGCTTCTCAAAATAATGGGAGGGGAAACTGATATTTTTGGCCTGAAATCCAGGAATCATTTTGGATTGATTGAATTATAGATATTATATGTTAATATTGCACAATCCAAATGTAGGAGGAGTATTTGAGGGTGTTAAATCCATTTTAAAAAATTGCAATTTCAGCAAAGGTTGCCTGACCAGATTCTGATGATGACAAATTGGAAAAAGTAAAAAATGTAGAATGATTAACTGCCTTCTTTCCATATAACTCTTTCATGCACTTTTTTGGAATGCAAAACTATGGCCTCAGCTAAAATGAATATCAAATGCATTCTCATTTACTACACTTACTAAATATATCATTTACAAAAAATCAAACAAAATCACTTGTCAGTTTGGTAATCAAAATTAAAACAATGTCACAGTGCAAGTCTATTGACAACATTTTATAGCTGCAAAGATGTGATGTACACACCTACATGCTATTTGTTCATTATAGATTGGCTTTATTTTGGGAAAAATAGATAATAATTTTTTTTTTAAAATATTTTAAGATAGAATAAGTGACTTTGGATAAAAGGTCCATCTTATGCTTTCTATTAGGAGAAAGGAGAGGCCACACAGGTTGAGCACGGTCCAATAATTACGAGGAAAGTGGAATAATTACGAGGAAAGTGGAGGTGGATCTCAATTTTGGATGAATACAAAACTATTTCATAAATTGTTCATAAAAGTGCCTTTATGTGCATGTCATCATTAAAGACGCACACATGCACATACATGTTTTAAATATTTATTACAAAAACTTTTTTCTACATTTTGAATAAAGTTAATATTTTCAAATTTTAAATTCCATTTTAAGTCACATCACCTCATGACAAGTGCATTTAACTATCAACCATTGATCTGGGGTTTAAAATGAGCTATTTTGGGCACCTTGGAACTGTATTGCTAACATGACATCATTTTGAACACGTTATACCTTGACAAAATATGGAGGTAAAGAACATGCTAATGCACGGTGAAAATTTGGAAGTATAAAGAGATTCCATGTAAATCATATATACCCTTAAGTTAGGGTGCATAGGCACCGGGTTGTCTCCGATATGTTTATATTTGTTTTACAAACAAGTTTCAAACTCTTATTTTTCTTCTAACTTTTGCACCTTCATCCAATTGAAGACTTAAAAGTTTGTTTTCACAATGATTTAAAGATTTAGTCACTGCAACTTCTCTAGCATATAACCTAAAGCAAGGTACATTATAGTTTAATCTTCATGGTTGAAGAATTCTCTCACAATGTTGTCCTTCCAACTCTCTTCAAATGCACAAATCCACAACATTGGCGGGCTTGCTCTTTCACTACTACATCAAAACAATCTCTTTTCAAGATCTTCTACTTGATCTTGATTTTGCACACTTTTTGGATATATGGCCACATTTAATAGGGTTTTCACCAATTTTTAAGAACACATTACATAACATTAGTTATTCACAACAAAACAAACAAACATTTAGTCAAGCTTTGTATATCACACAAGTTAACATATATATGTGCATGAGGAAAGTTCAAGATCTAAAGTATTACATGCCTCAACTTCAATACCCATGCTCATATTGCTTTAAGATGGGTCAACTTCAATACCCATGCTCATATTGCTTTAAGATGAATATGCAAGGTTCGAGCATAGTACACTTCATTTTTGCTTGGGAAGTTGATAAGGATTGACAAGACAAATAGTAGCAAGCCGTCAACTTCATGATGAAGAAGCACTCATTCAGAGACCATTTTGATTGTGCATATTGCTTTTCATTTATAAGTTTGTTCTATTGGAAGGAAACATGTTTGAATTTGCCAAATCTTGTGGCATGTAAGTTCCTATTAACGGAAGAAATGTAGAGACACTTGAAAAGACTTTTGACCATTTGAATGGAGTGATGGTGTCCAATGAAACATTGTTCCAATGGTTAGATGCCAATAGTAAGGGAAAGCACCGAGCCATTTAAAATGAGAATGTTGTTACCCTAGTGGGATAAAACTAGTTGTTCCATTATTTATTTATTTATTTTGGTCGAAGGTGACAAAACCTATCATAACTCAGATGCCAACTGATAGCGAGGACAACCATCATTGGTTGCTATCCATGAATGTAGGCTAACTCAACCTTGTTATTCAAGGAAAACCATGCCACCTAAAATACACTGCTAGTAATTCGTAAAGGGGCAGACTTTCAGCGCTTCCAAATGCCTCTGAGCTAGTAATTCGTAAAGGGGCAGACTTTCAGCGCTTCCAAATGCCTCTGGGTCTTAGGCCATTAACCCGTTCCTTACATCCGAGGAAGACGAACTCTTAGCCAATCAAAAACAGTTTTAGGTCTTACTCCATGACCAAAAGCTCAATTTCAACCCCCTATAGTATCCCCTATGCTCCATTATGCCATTCTGCCATTGATGTTGCTTTAATACCATTTTTTTTTCTAAATTTTAAATTGGTTTATTCCAATTACATTATTTTTTTGATTTTAGGTCAAAAGACTCTTTCTAAACAAAGGGTGTTTTGTAAGAAGTGAGTTTTCAAGTGTCATTTATTTATTTTCTTTTAACTTGGAAGATTTTATTGTAAAAAGATCAATAGCTTTTGTTAAGGGAATTTTATGTTACTGTTTTATTGTGAATAATTATTATGAATAGAAGGTGGTCGAGGGACTTTGTACTAGTAGAGATGCTTAACCTTGATGGAAACAAATACAATTTGAAAATTTTAAGTCGAAGATATTCTTAAGGGTGATGAGCAAGTGTTAAATTGCTAATCTCTATTAATCCTTTAAATAAAACTTTTTAGACTTGTTGAGCGACCGCTTTTTTCTATTACCATTAATGTTTAATGCTCAACAATCTTTTGTTGTATTGGCCACCACACCCATTTAATAAACAATGCCCCCCCACAACCCTTTCTTTTGAGGAGCTAATGCATACACAACCCACTCTTTTCCTTGACTCTATTCTTTTTATTCATTTGTTCATTGCCTTATTTCTTCCTACCTTTCATTGTTTCTACTTCTCCATTGCCTTCTAACCTAATCACTGCTAGTGGTCAATCTTACAAAGTTTCAATGATATATCACAACACATCTTTGCAAGATTATCTTAGCGTAATTGCATCCACCGTTTCAATGGAGGAAATGGATTATTTGAAATGGATCTAAAGGGATATGGAAGGTTAATTATGGATACATCGACTAGAAAGTTAAGGATCCACTTTAACCTTTTCATCTTCTCAAGTGATTTGAGAAATTCATCAAATTGTGGATAGGAGATTATTACTTCCCTGACCACTTTTAGTAGAGATGCTTAACCTTGATAGAAAAAACTACAATTTGAAAATTTAATGTCGAATGTATTCTTAAGGGTGATGAGAAAGTGTTAAATTTATAATCTCTATTAATCCTTTAAATAAAACTTTTAAGTCTTGTTGAGCAACCACTTTTTTTCTATTACCATTAATGTTTAATGCTCAACAATCATTTGTTACATAAGCTTGTCATCAAATGTATTAACTAATGCATATGCAACCCACTCTCTTCCACGACTCCATTCTTTTCATTCATTTGTTCATTGCCTTATTTCTTTCTACCTTTCATTGTTTCTACTTCTCCATTGCCTTCCTAACCTAATTACCACCAGTGGTCAATCCTACAAAGTTTCAATGATATATCACAAGACACATCTTTGCAGGATTATCTTAGCGTAATTGCATCGACCATTTCAATGGAGGAAATGGATTATTTGAAATGGATCTAAAGGGACATGGAAATTTAATTATGGATACATCGACTACAAAGTTAAGGATCCACTTGAACCTTTTCATCTTCTCAAGTGATTTAAGAAATCCATCAAATTGTGGATAGAAGATGGTTGCTTCCTTGGCCACTTTGTTGACTATATAGATGTCTCTAGTAACCATCCACTAGTGGTGTGAAGAAGAATGGTTATTGGGTTTGTAGCAATGGATTCATTTATATATCGAGAACATGAAAGTGAAGGTTCAATAATTAATGGGCCTATATAATGTGTTATGTTGTGACTCAAACTTTATAATTTCTGTTGAATTAAGCTTAGGGATGTGGCCAAGAGTCGGTAGATGATGATTACATGGTAGTGACATTGTGGGGCAACATCTCCAGCCTTCTTAGCTAATAAATCTTTGTAGTTGCTAGTGTTAATTGCTTCCTTTTATTCCTATTCATAGGAAACTTAAACCTTTTGTACTCTTCCCATTAACTAATAAGATATGTTTGTTTATGGTCTACGAAGCACCACTATGTGCGTTTTCATAGTCTCAATGAATGATGATGCAACGATATAGTGGCAATAAAATCACCCTTTTTATCAGTTTCATTGTTTAATAATATTCAACTTCATAAGAAGTTAAAGCATTCTAGTGGTTATAAACTATGAAGTATGTTGAAGGAAAAAGCAATAGTTCCAAATGTGATGTAGAAAATGAAACAACTTATCATGTCACACAATTTTGAATTTTCCATTGGGATTTTCTATTTAGAGAAATAATTATGCAATTTGAGGACATAAATGTTAACTTGATTATACATTACCTCACCCAACTCAAAAAGAAATAAGTAATTTTTAAGGATACAATAAAAATGGAAATCTAGTGTATAAAATTGTAAACAATTTGCCTTAAACTTCCTAACTATGTAGTACAAATCACATTATCAACATGAATTAAAAACTTGATTATTTATGAAATAATAAGATTGCTTTTGAAATAAAGTAAAATGAACAAAATAATTTTTATTATATTTTTGCAGTAATAAATAGACAAGAAAAAGAAAATAAACCCTTAGCTAGTAAGGAGACCAACAAAAAATAAAAACAAAAAGAAGATCGATGCAACCTTACTTGACTACTTAACTTTTAGTTTAAGTTGTCATTCTCAAATGATATGCAATACTAAAATTAGTGACATGATTTATATGAATTCTGAACCAAATTACATACAAAAATTCTAGAATCGCTTCTAGGGATAACCCTGCCTGAAAGATAAATCCATTCTATTGGGATGTTCAAGGATCATGGAGTTTTGAGATCGAAACCCACAATATCTTCTATATTCAAAAGAAGCACTAATTGCCACTGCATGCTATTGCCAAATTCTATGGCAACAAGAGCCCGGTACTTAAGATTAGGTAAGGGAGTTCCTAAAATCTGTAATCATTTGATCTGTTAATCGATTTGTATGTACTGATAGTGTTTATTGTGATGAAATGGTTCATTAGTACTAACTGCCCCCCCAAAAAAATGTAGATCACTAATGGAAAGGTTACTTTAGCAGGGACATTCCTTTCATTTCCCAACTCTGACGATCGTATGTGCATTCTATACAGCCTACGTTTTACACTGTATTTTAAACAACGATTCAAGTACAGCTATATTTTAAATAACAATCATCCAATCAGTATTGCTTGTCAATACGAATCTGAACCCCACAACTATAAAGATTACGAAAAGGGATTTGCATAAGCAATGATTGAACTGCAACTTATGTACTCTTAAGGACCTTGTTAGTTTATCGAAAGAGCAGGATATCTACTAAGATTTCCTAACCCGACTCTTAGAATTCTACTGAGTGAAATGAATAGGGAAAACTATTTGGAAATCTACGCCAGAAACTGAAAATAAAGTAGCCTAAAAAGCCCATAAACTTTGTACAATAAAATTTGTGTTTGCTAAAGAAATGAGGTGAGAAGTAGAGTGATTACAGGTTTTTAACATTTTGCAAGCAACGCCGTGCAACCTAAACCAAAATCCAACCTGCAAAAAACTTGCAAGCGAAGCAAAATAAGATGAACGAAATGTGACTTGTACATGAAAATATTGAAGTAAATAATAAAAGAAAACCTGCACAAGAAACAAAATCCAACCAAAAAAGACAAATGGTGTTACATTAGATAGATAATTAAATGAGAAAAAAGCGCCCAAAAAAATATTTGGATACTTCAGGTAAGCAATAGTTAGCCTAAAAAGCTCTTCTACAGATCTAGGAGCTAGTGAGTTCACATGAATCTATTGGCAGGGCTTAGTTCTAAAGTCAATTTTGTGAATTTTATCCAATGCGCAACTTATTGACAATTCCACTCACACAAAATCAAATCTTAGAAGAACTTGCAGTGAAGAGCATAAGCTTGCTTTGGTTAAACATGTAGTCAGTTGTCATGTGAGAGCGTTTCTACAAGTGAAATAAACCAAAAATTTGCTCAAGTAAACAAAAACAAATTTGCTCAAGTAAACAAAAACAAATTTGCTGTAATTAAACCATTAGCTTGAAAAAACAGGTGAAGAAACTTGAACGAGGAAAGTCTGGAAAGAGCCTGGCTTCCCCTTTCAGTTTTTGTTAAGTAAATCTAATCTAAAATACCCTAATCACAATTCAAAATTTTCTTGTAAACTATCGGAATGAAAATGGTCAAAACTTCAAGTCAAATTCAATTTTTTCTTGCAAAATATCTGAATAAAAATAAAATATAAGCCAAAATCATGGGCAATATCATACAAAGGTGGACAGTCCAGCAGATTAACAAGATATGAGATCACCAAACATAAATTAATTCAAAATTATTGAACAAGCATGAAAAACGGCCACCAATCAAAATTATATGCATCTAAGTGAGAAGGATTACCTTCCTCAGGGGCTCGAGCTAAGACCCTCGTTCCAAATACAAACCAACAACTCAGCCCTATATATATATATATGCAAAAATAATCCCCTCTCCCTCCATCAAATAATAATCAAAGTGTTGGCCCGCACGGGTGTAGACGGATTGGCAAGTGCTGTGTAAATGGAAGGAAATTTGTAAATGAAGTCTCATGTTCGATTCTCAC
>CBVK0101357855.1:0-17717 GCA_900067695.1 Picea abies | reverse complement strand
AATAAAGTCACCACCATATCCTTAATGACTCCAAGACACTTCACTTTTCTGGAGTCAAAAGAATATAAGTCATGGTAAGTCTTTGTGATTTCTAACCCAAGTTCATCCATAACAAATTTTGGCATAAGATTGTGGGATGCCCCTGAATCCATGAGACAAGTATGTAGCACCTTATCATGTATATTCAGTGAGGTATAGAAAGGTGGGGATGAATCGTCTATGTCTTCTATTGAAGGACCTAAAATCACTGTTGGTTTTTCATCTTATAGATTTATTGAATCAGCGGAATTTGGAGATGATTCAAGCCGTAGCATTTTGGATAGATATTTTTTAAATTCTTCATTTTTTATCAATTCCAAAAAAGGTACAGGGATCTTTATTTTCTGGATCTCATTCTCAAAACTGAAAGAAGAAGAAGGTTTCAACATCTCTTTGGTTTTAGGAAAATGATTTTTTATCAGAACTTGTGGACTTTGAGAGTCTTTTTCCTTACTGCTCACTGTCACAGCCTTGGCAGAATCTTCTCTTTGAGCAGGCTGATTAGGGGGACCTGTTTTTTCTTTATTCTTCTTAGATCTCAGATTATATCTATTAGCATTTTCTTTTTCTTTCTCTCCCTTACTTAATTCATTTATTTGAATATCCATTAAAGATTGCTCATAAGAGGATTGAGTCAAGTGTTGGGATGGGGATGTGTCACCTAAGCAGTGAATCTCAGGATCAACTTCTACCTCCTCTTCTTTTTCATCAGCCACCAATTGTTTTTGCAAAGGAGCTTGTACCCTCTGATCATCTCTCTCTCTCTCTCTCTCTCTCTCTCTCTCTCTCTGTTTCTAGGAAAGATTTGGAGAGCATTATTTGGTTTCCTGAAGTTACCTCTGTTATCAATGTTTTAAGCATTTCTATATGTATGTTTCCCTTCTAATTTTAACTTCTCAATCTCAGTGGAAAGAGATTTTACTAATTTGGTCAGCTCATCTACTTGAGAATGGACAACAACGGAATAAAAAGTTGAAGCTTCAACTCTATTTTTTCTCCTATCCCTATCAGATTTACACTGAGCTTATCTGATGACACTATATTTGATTCTACCTCTAAGGCAGCATCTTGCATATGAACTAAGGAAGGTGATATTCTTTCTCTCAATAGGAGACATAATTCAGGGTCAAATGCACTGGCATACATGATTTTTGCAGAGGTTTCAGTGGGTTTTATCTCATCAGGGATCTTGTTGTACATTTTGTTAAATCTTTTAGAAAAGTCAGAGACAGACTCTCCTTCTTTCCTTTGTAGGGATTCGAATTCGGTGATGTAGTACAAAAAGTCCTTTAGGTCCCCCCAGTGCCTCAAGAAAGATTCATCCAATGTTTCAATACCAGTAATGGATCCATGGGCCAGACCCCTAAACCACTTCCTAGCCTCACCAAAAAGACTTTGGATGAAAACCCTCATCCACACATCCTCATTTTCAATATTTTGGTTATCTACATAGCTATAGAAAGTAGTAAGATGTTCCTTAGTTGTTATATCTTCTTCTCCCGTGAACTTAGGCATGCATTTCAAATAATCTCCAGGAGGGAGGGAATTCACTGGCTGAGGTAAGACTAGAGGAGTGTATCTTGTAGCCACTATGGAATCCATTCTATTTGCAGGGAGGTTAACAACTTCCACTTGATTTCGAACTCTTGGTTAACAAGAAGGAGAAGGAGACTTGGTTGTGTGCAGATTTGGAGAAGCAGAAAAATATGCAAGGGGGGTTTCAGTTTTCACAGTATAAGGTTGATTCTTGGAAGAAGATGGCAAGGTCTGTAAAGGGGATGAAGTTCCACTTCTTTGGCAGCAAAAGTTTTAACAGAAAGAGGAGCAACCAAACCTAAAGTGGAAAAATCTTCAAAACTATCAAGACTGAAGCACTTTTCAATGTCAGGGGAAGAGAAAATGTCAATGTTTTCTTCTTTCAATTCAGTTTCAAAGGAAGAGTATTCAATAGGAAACTCTTCAAAATCATATTTCTTAGATACTTTAGCAGAAGGTAAAGAGAGCTTACATGATAAAACAGTTGGAGTATCAAGGGTGGAATCAGGCAACTGACCAGAAGCACTTGTAGTAGCAGCATAAAAACTTTTTAGAGAAGCTTTTCCCTTCTTGATTATTATCTCTGGGTCAGCCTCAGATGGAACCAAAGGTAGCTGTTGATTTGATCTCGTAGGTCTGCCTTTAGGTGGCAGAGCTGAAACAATGCAGTCACCAGGTGCAAGTTGCAATCTTCGAGATACTGAGTTCTAATGCACCTTTAGGACTAGTATGCTGTGTCGTTTAATCATAGGGAAAAGTATTCGAATCATTTCCTCGAGAATGGTGCCAAGAATGTTAGCACTAAGAATCACCTTCAGATTGCATGGAAGGCAAGCCCAGTACCCATCAGGTTATATTGATAAAACAGACTAAAACTAATTTAAATCAATGCATAATCAATTATTCAAAGAATATGAAGATATTATAATGAAAATACAACCATTTTACTCACAGAAAGATATTAAGCAGCTTGGAATTTCATATTCTTCTTTGAAAATACTTGTCCATTATCCCAAAGATTCCAACCATCGGTTACTCCATTTAAAAAGAATTTTTTTTTACCAAAGAAATAATATACAAAAGAGAAAGGATAAAATCCTCCTCTCAATTTCATGCCTTCCATGGATCTGAACTTTCTCATATATTTATACAATGAATGAACAGTCTAGGCGTCACTAATAATTTCCGAGACACAAATACCTCTCAAATCGTGCATTTGTTTGGGAAAATCCCCGTATGTAAGCTAAATGGGTCCATTTTGGAGATGGGTTTTCAAATGTTTCTTCAGATTCCTCACGGTTTAGCTGCAATTAATCCCACAAAATCGTCTGTGTTCTTGATGCATTTCCAATCCAAATTTTATCTGTTGTTACTCATAAATTTATTTGTAGCAATCCAATATTATTTTTGGATCAATTATCTTAAAAGTATTTAGATAATAAAATCAAGCTATGATCAGATCAAGTTTTTGTTTAAATTGAGATTTCTATGCTCGTTTCTAAATTTTGAAGTTAAGTTTGTCTCAAAGTAAACCAAGGTATGGAAGTTAACTTTGTCTCAAAGCAAATCAAAGTATGGAAGTATTTGAAAATGTTGATTCTGTAGCTCATTATAATTATCAAGATTCTAATGAGACCTTTTAATTTTTTTTAAAGAAATTCTAATGGAGCCTGGGGCCTTTTTAAGGCCTTTTAATAAAAAATTAGAGGGAGTTGTTGGGTAACAAGGACTTATATAGAATATTGTCATTCTTCTATTTTTAATGCGCTAAATTCCATGCTTTGAGAGTATAATACTGGTTTATGATAATTTGCATTGTCTTTGGTTAAAATTTCCCTCTTTGCACTCACCTTGACCTTGTTGCAAATTTTTTTTAATAAGGCACCAACCAGGTTCTATATATGGATAGCGGAGCCTGTGCATGAAAGATCTGAGAGTAGCCGTCAATCCAAATCCCTGGAACCTAAAGAATTTCGTTTACATCAACGAGAATGGAACACGCGATACCTGAGCTTATCCCGCTTGTAGATTCTAGAATGTATTGCCAGTTAACCTTACATTCCGCCCGCGATTTGGACAATCTAGGGTTCGGGACAGCAGGTGCCAAGGCATGGGTTCAGTGCGGGAACCAGCAGCAATGGCTAGTGGGCATAACTCCTTTGGACAGAGAAAGTGGTATCAATCCCAACTGGAACCACTGCACGTGTTTCGATCTCCATGAAGGCATTCTGCAGCAGGGCCGGTTCGTTTTAGTAATAGCCATCTTCACACAAGCCCACTTCGGCGATGTAGAAATTGGTCGTGTGCATATCCCGTTGAAGGATTTCGTTCAGCCTGGGTCCGCGTACTTCATCTTCTCACCCATACAGACATCCTCCGGACACTCCAAGGGAATTCTCAATATCTCTTTGAATAGTAGGCTTTCCAATCAGCAACTCCAGCAACCCCAAGGTTTCTTGTCAGACGTCCAATCCGCTTATCTTCGCGCTCGCCCTCCTCACAGTTTCCCGCCACACATCCACCCTGATTATCTTCCTCCTCCTCACGGTTTCCCGCTACTCATCCAACCAGCTTATTTTCCCCCTCCCCATCCTGCACCGGACGAGGGTTACTACCAACCTATTGTACCTCAACCAAACCCTCCCAGTATGTTGGCGAGTGTAGCAAGGTACTTCGTGGGCGGACTCAGCGAAGCTGTTGGCGAATTCGTTGGCCAAATTGTGATCCAAGATTGGAATGCATCTAACTAGGTAAACGTTTCTACAACCGAATGAAGGGTCGAGTGTTCAGTTTTTGGGATTGTGTGTTTTTAATCCTTGCCACTGGGGATTTGTTCGTCATCAGTTTTTCAATCAATAACGATCATGATCGCTGTATAAATTTGATGTGTACGTTCAGTTTTTGGCATTCTGTATTTTTGGTTTCAATCTCTTTCAGTTTGTAACCGCAGGCAGAATTAGGTTCAGTGTTTGGGATTCTGTAAACTAACCCATTTGGGAAATTTAGCACGTCTTTTATCTTCCGCAGTAAATGGCGTCGCAAAGATCGTTTTATCTTATAAACAAGGCCGACCGTGGCCTATTCTACACTTGTCAAATCAGCCTCAAGCAATCCAGGCAGGCATACAATATATTAATGTTCAGTCTGTTTCAGTTTGTTGTTATGAAGGGTCGAGTGTTCAGTTTTTGGGATTGTGTGTTTTTAATCCTTGCCACTGGGGATTTGTTCGTCATCAGTTTTTCAATCAATAACGATCATGATCGCTGTATAAATTGGATGTGCACGTTCAGTGTTTTTAATCCTTTCCATAAGGGATTTGTTTGTCATAAGTTTTTCAATCAATAATGATCATGATCACAGTATAAATTTGATGTGCACCCTGATCTTATTTATGAAAGTAAATTTTTTATCACGCTATATTATGAAGACAGCGACGACGTCCTAAACAAAACAACATTCAGAGAAAAAAAACAAGAATGCGCAACCTCCTCCTTGAGGATTTGGTCGGTAAAGATTATAAACCAGGACGAAATTGTACCTTTTTTTTAAGAAGTTTTATCTTCTAGTTGATGAAATTATGCCTGCCATCGCTGCTGGCAAAGTTACAAGTTTGTACTTTGTCTGAGGCGTTTTAAGTTCAGTAGTTCGATGCAATTGCGCCATTCATCCAACCGTTCAAGTTAAATGCACTTGGACGGAGTGTTCAAGTCTGTGGTCCACTACTTTGGTTTCAGTCTGTTTCAGTTTGTAACCTCAGGCAGAATTGGGTTCAGTTTTTGAGATTCTGTAAACTAACCCATTTGGGAAATTTAGCATGTCCTTTATCTTCGGCAGTAAATGGCGTCGCAAAGATCGTTTAATCTTATAAACCAGGCCCACCGTGGCCTATTCTACACTTGTCAAATCAGCCTCAAGCAATCTAGGCAGGCTGTGTTTTTTTGTTTAGTGTTATTATCAGTATTATTAGCACAGTGGCTAACTCGCGGCTGAGAACGCCGAAAGGGTGTATAGCTGAAATCTGTGGTGAAAATGAGATACACACAGAAAATGAAATGCATAGGCAGCCAGAAAATGAAACGTCTGGACAGTTGAGGAAATCTAAATGGTAATCTGAAAGGTTAATCATTTAAACGTGGCAATCATATAGTGCTACAGTAATTTCTTAATATGATTAGGTAAATGTTAAAAAGTAAACAGGTTAACTGATGCATTCAAAAATACAAGGAAGTTATGAAGAATAAATCACATTCATTGATTTGGGAGGACAACTAAGAATATGCCAACATCTTCAATTGTTAGCCATTAGATTAAAATTTTAGATTAAAAGGTGATTAATTGTGCCCATTGTCAATAGGTATACGCTTTTCAACATAATAAAATAAAGATGATAATGTGAAAATTTCCAAAGCACACAATATTAATCTTTGTGAAATTACTAGAAAAAAGTTGTAAATTAGTGAATAAGCAAATGAGTTGTTGATGAAGGCCATTTCACATAGTGAATAGACTACACAACTTTGGCATCATATCTATAATGAAGGCATTTCGAGGGTGGAGTTCCTCCATCTTCTCCATGCAAAGAGGTTGGAAAGGAACTTAAGATTCCAAACGCTATGCAATATCTATTATGGCATAAGGATCAATCCTTCCTATTGGGAATTTCTCCTTGAATAAGTATTTTAGAGGTTTTCAACCTTTTTCCTAGATTTTACTTGGAAGCGATATATTACTACATATTTAATGCCTATTGTTTGATTAATTTTGGTGTATCATCTTATTTATACACTTCTAAAGGGAAAGAAGTTGTGGGTTGACATTATTTCTCAAAAAAACTCATTAAAAATGGAAAACAAACAACATGGGTTTTGTTCAAGCCTCCAAGTCGGGTGACTATAAAGATTGTAAATAAAATTACAATGGTTTTTAACAATATTTATTGGATCAAAATGGAAGCCATCATTCATGATGGAAACAAGTGATCGAATCTAATTGTTTCATAATTTAACCTTTCCCTTTTATTCATATTTTCAAGTGATCGAACCTAATTGTTTCATAATTTAACCTTTCCTTTTATTCATATTTTAATATTTGTCTTTTCCTTTTGTTGTTATGATGAGACTTGATGTTTTATAAAACATGTAACTATATTATTTGAAGTGAAATATGTGCATAGACTAGGTGGAATTCTACCTTAGATAATGATTATTTGAAGTGAAATATGTACATAGATTAGGTGGAATTCTACCTTAGATAATTAGATAATGATGAGAACTATGATGTTCTAATTTCCATTTAATAATAATTTTTATAGTCTACATGATTATAATGAGTTCAATATAACTTGGAATGATAATTTATTAAATTTCAGTGTTTGCTTAGTTGTTATGTCCCTCCATTGTTGTGAGTACATTGTTTGTATCCATTATTATGAGATCATACATGATAAAGAACAAATGTAATGAAAAGCATAAATTAACAAATATAAAAACATTTAGGTTAAATTTATTACTAGTAAAAATTGTTTAAAAAATTATTAAGATGGATTTATGTTATTTTTGTTTTTTATTTTTTGTGAAAAAAATATTATATGTGTTTTTAATAAAATCTCATATAATTTTAAGAAAAAGAGTTTACATTGAAATATTTTACTTGATTTTAAAGTATTATTATTTGTTTTATTTTAATATAGTGAACAATGATTAATACCTATGTAAAATTAAATATATAATAATTTAATGATGATGATTATGAACATTGATTAAAACTAAATTTTGATCTAATATACTTTAATAAAATTGATAAAAAATTAATTGATTTAATTTATAACAAAAAATATTGAAAAAACTTTCTTATTATCTAAAAATTTAAATAAACAAAAATCTTATAAAATTATAATATAATATATTATATTAATAAAAATTGATAAATACTTAATTGATTTAATTGATTTGATATATCATTTTGTTTTTTTTATTTTTATAATAAAAATATTGAAGAATCTTTTCATATGAAAATTTAAATGAACAAAATTATAAATTATAATATACAATCTAAATGAAAAAATAAAATTTTATAAAACTATAATATATTATATTAATAAAAGTATAAAAAAAATATTATTATATATCATTCAAACTAAAAATATATTTTTGTAAATACATGTAAAATATTTTTGTAAATACATAATTATTCCTTTTTATTTACAAAATATTTACTTTGAAAATTACTTTCATACTATGAGTAAATACATCACACAATATCTCGACCAATTTTCCTTAACTGCTAATTCCGTACTAGATGTTCAATTACTATCGGGAGAGATTTGGAATCATTAGGCATAGTATTCATTCGACTTCTAGCAACCCTTCTTAGCATGAATTATATGTAACAATGAATTATAAAATATCATGAATTAGCATGGATTATATGTAACCATGAATTATAAAATATTTTGAAATTAAATTAGTATGTAATAAAAATGTAGGAGGTTTAGAAAAGGATATGAAATCTTAATGAGAGGAAATGGGGAAGAACATGTTAATAGTGTTTTAAATTAGTAACATGTATGGCTACTTGAATTGGACTTTTATACAAATAGATTAAATTTCAACACACTTCTCTTATATTTTTGAAAAATATTTAGTTTAGTTGAGTAGGAATTTAGATTAAATTTCAACACACTTCTCTTATATATTTGAAAAATATTTAGTCTAATTGAGTAGGAATTAGGTTGGGGTTTGGGTTTAGTATGAAGTTCCTATACTTTTTATTAATTTCATATTTTATTTGATGATATCGATAATAATAACATAGATAATGGGAAGCCTGGATGGGGTGACATCGACCAATCCTATGTTACCTAGCACTTATGGGATGAGTGCAGTTAAAGCCCCTTGACGCCAACCTCCCCCTCTATCATTTAACCATGCATAACATTCAAGATGTGAGGGAGATAGTGTGCTAGGACAGTCATAGACAATTAATGACACACATTCTGCACTAGTTATGGATCTCCAGAGCAAGTATGAGGCAGTAGGGTGAAATCACCTTAGCATTCATGGAGACTCTCCCTATCATCTCACTTGTTTTCTTTTCATCCTCCACCTGAAATATCTTTCTAATGGAGCCAAGCCTATGTTGATTTTACCTCCCCTTTGGTGCTTTCCTATAGCCTGTTTCTCATTGTTTCTATATATTGTGTCTATGCCATTCCACGGGAACGGGGCAATCCCAAACACATACTGACCTACTACAACTTTGTATCTCGACACCGGCATGAAGGCCCACCCTCGACCCCCTCTTTGCCTCCTAACTATTTCAACAATCCTCTCAGTCCTCCCCACTCTGACAAAAACTGGCAGGATGGTGCTCAACTTCCCCTCAACAATGTGGAGCCAATGCCTCAAAATCTCGATGGCTTCTCTACAAATTGGGGATTCAGCTCCAAACTCCATGTCCCTCCTTGCCACAGTTGGTGATTGGTATTCTCATCCCCTTCTCTCTCTCTTGTATCACCCCTCATTCTGTGCCCTCATCCACGACACTATGGCTCCCAGGTATGGTTATCGACCAGGATATCATCGCAGTTCACGAGTGCCTGCTACTTATTCCTCGCGACATCAGGATGAGGGAAGACCAGACAACAGAGTTCAATGAGAGGCCTATAACATAGCCAAAAACTATGAGAGCAATACACCACATCGCTTTCAGAGAACTCTAGATACCATCAGTTTAGAGCAGGACATGACCATCGATTTTGAAGTAGCTGAGACCACTATTCGTTGGGCTTCAGAGGTAGATCACACAAGAGGTCGGGAAACATGCTATTAGAAGACAGTTGAACTATACTGGCACATCAAGACCTCTATGTGTGACATCCCCCCCAAAAAAATAATTTTTATTTGTGTGCTGGAAATTTATTTCCGTTTTTGGCAAATTCAAATCTGGGAAATTTTTTCCATTTATGGCAATTCCGAATTTCGAATTTGATAATTGTATTTAATTATTGTGATTGTTGGGCATATATTTGTTTGGACTCAACTAACTATTTGACTATGACACTTGTATAACAACATAACAGTTATATTAATTGCAGGAGGACAAATGGAACAACCATGTTAAAATCAGTTGACCATGACTCCATGAGTGGGGAACATGTTGGAACTACCTCTAGGTTGATTATTACAAGTGGAAAATTAGTGATTTGGCAACTGGAAGCCCCTAAAAATTAGGGATTTAGAAAGCTGCGGAAATCCCCAAAGGAGGGAAAAGACCTAGGCAAAAAATTGTTAAATAACATATGCGAGGAGGTAGGACGCTACTAAGTATGCTGGGAAAGGATTGCGAGTTCTCTTGCTGTTATGATCATTGCCAAGCAAGTGTGAGGCAAGGGGATAACTGCTAAAAAAATTGAAATTATTGTGGAGGAGTCTCCAAGTTCGCCCTCATGGATTCATGGTCAGGCTAGGGGGTGAATTGGGCAAGTAGTTTTGACTGCCCTGTTCTATAGTTGGGAGGAACATGGTTGTTCCCTTTGTCATCCCATGGATTTGATTCAAATATGTTAATCTACCCTCTCTCTTATGAATAGATATGTTTCATTCAATGTTATGTATCTATTAAATTTGAACTGGAATAATTTCCCTTCTCTGTTCTGAATGATTTTTCTTGATGCATTGTATTTGATTAAAACATAACCATAACGATTCCCATTTTTTGTTTGTTGTGAGGAATATATGTGAAGAAAATCCATATATATATATAGTTGTAATACGTCTGTTGGAATGTTTGCATCTATCTTCTAAAGTATAGTTATTATTGTGGAAGATGAAGTCCTTTCGTAGTTATAATTTGTCTGTCGTCGCAAAGTTCTTAATAAACATCCAAACTCTAGAAAACTATTCCTCCTGAGAGTAAAATGCTAGATGGATGCACATGAGATTTACTTTTCTATAAGTAGGTACGGAAAGGAGGAGATTAACGTCAACAGGGCAAGTCCTCTCTATTGTTAAAACCCCAGGAAATCCCTCAAAACATCAATTCCAATTACCAAGCTCTGAGGGAATGATATGCTTATTCATGTTGCAAAGATCTAGTACTGGTGGCATTTAATGCATTGATTAAAAGAGGCTCTAACTGAATATAATAGGAGATTACCTTTTATAGAAACTGTTACCCTATTGTACCCCTTTTTTATAGATTATATGCATATAAAATGAAAAAGGTAGACTTCTGGAATTCTGATAGGTAAATGGACATTAAATCCTTCTACACCTGTTGTCTCATAGAATGGAAGTAAGAACACCAGCAAAGGATAAAAGATCATGGAATTTTGAAGATTAATGTGAAAATTATAGTAGAAGTAGAATACTCTCTTCCTTTGTGTTTTCAATTGATTTATTGCTTTAGATTTTCAACAGAAAGATTTTGTAATATCTAACCCAACTTTTTCCTTGTCACGTTTTCGGGGTTGTTACATGTGAGGTTGGGGCACTTGAACTCGCGAAGTTCTGAACCCCGAAACCCCGAAGTACTAGTCCAACCCTTTCCACCTTTCGTAATTTTGGGAATTGTTATGTGTTGTGGTTGGATTTTGTACCTGCAAAATTCTGAACTCTAAAATCCCGAAGTGCTGGTCACTTTTCGCAATTTTGGGAGTTGTTATGTGTTGTGGTTGGCTTTTGTACCCATGAAATTCTGAACTCCGAAATCCCGAAGTGCTGGTCACTTTTCACAATTTCGGGAGTTGTTATGTATTGTTGTTGGCTTTTGTACCCATGAAATTCTGAGCTTCGAAATCCCGAAGTGGTGTCCACGTTTCGCAATTTCGGGAGTTGTTATGTGTTGTTGTTGGCTTTTGTACCCGCGAAATTTTGAACTCCGAAAACCCAAAGTGCTGGCCACTTTTCGCAATTTCAGGAGTTGTTATGTGTTGTTGTTGGCTTTTGTACCCACGAAATTCTGAACTCCGAAATCCTGAAGTGCTGGTCACTTTTTGCAATTTCGGGAGTTGTTGTGTGTCGATGTTGGCTTCTACACTCACAAAACCCCGAATTCCGAAATCTTGAAGTGCTGGTCACTCTTCGTAATTTTGGGAGTTGTTGTGTGATTATGTTGGCTTTTTTACTCACGAAATCCCAAACTCTGAAATCCCAAAGTACTAGTCACCTTTCGCAATTTCAGTAGTTGTTGTGTGTTTGGTTTCTATACTCACGAAGTCCTGAACCCCGAAACCCCGAAATGTGGGTCCCACCTTTTCCTTTTTCACATTTTGAAAGTTTGTTTATGTTGATGTTGGACACTAGAATTCATGAAGTTTTGAACCCCAAAATCCTGAAATGTGGGTCTCACCTTTCCCTTTTTGCATTCAGAAGTTTGTACATGTTGTTGTTTGGGTACTTGAACTCACGAAGTCCCGAACCCCGAAATTCTTGAAATGTGGGTCCCACTTTCCTTTTCGCATTTCAAAAGTTGTGGTGTGTTAATTTTTGGCACTTCCAAGCGTGAAATCCCGAACCCTGAAACCCCGAAGTACTGGGTCCATAGTCTTCCTACATTTTCGCGTTTTTAGCAAACAACGTGGCCCCTTTGTTTTGTTTTGTGTTCGGCATTTATAATCACCGAAACCTGATTGACCTCTATTATTTTCACGAACTGTAGGAACCTATAAGGAATTTATTGTTATGGGAACAACTCTAATAATGCAATGAATAGACTGGTAGAAAACGTTGGAGGATCTTCATCTGGGATAGAAGTATAATAATAATAGTTCATATTACAGGTCACTGTGTATGGGGCATGACAAGTACCTAAATTATTATATGGAGAAAGATATAGGTATATACTTACTTGTACGAGGAAATAAGTACAAATGTTAATGGAAAGTTAAAGAGAATTTTCTACAGTAAAAATGATAATATTCGCCTTTACATGTGCACATAGCAAACAGTCAAGTTACCTACTGTTCTAGCAGTCATGAAGATCCATAATTGCAATCACAAGCATAATTAAATGTGCAGAACTAATTACTTTGACAATTTTTTGTTCGAAGTAAACTAGACTGGTGAATAATGTCATGGTGAATAGAATTGTATCTTACCTTCTCTTAAGTTCTAAGCTTAAACGACATGGAATTACGTCATAGAATTTATTTATTTTTATGGTAAATTTGAGGTTCATTACATATGGTATCAGAGAAAAAGTTACAACACTGGGCCTGAATGGGGCCACATTAATTGCTTAGTATATATTCTGATTTATGAAAAAAACTAATAAGTCTTGTGAATTACAAACATAAATCTTTTCTGTTTTGTGTTGAATAATGGCAGCTCAAGAACGTGCAAAAATTAGGATGGAAGGGAATCGACAGCAAGGACCTCCTAGAGATCCAAGACAAAATAGTGATGGAAGTTCACCCACAGAGGTGTTGGAAACAATGAGGAACCTAATTGTTGAACTACAGGTTTTCAAGGCTGACAATGAAAAATTGAAGAAGGCACAGCAGGAACAACAAGAGATAAATGAAGTCCTGTTGCATAGTATAGTAACCAATAAAAGCCCAAAAGACGATAACCATGAGGAAGAGGTCAGCAAGAGGGCCTCCAAGAATTTTGGTGCGAAAACAGAAAAAGGAGACAGTTTGTTTGAAGGGACACCTTTAGCTGAAGACAAAACCATACCAGATAGAAAAAGAAGACAAACAGACCACCTTGAAGGAGAATTTAAATATATTAAACCAACTACTTTTGATGGAGAATCTAGGACAGGAGAAGAAGCCGAGGCATGGTTTTTGGACATAAAAAAATACTTCCAAATCTACAACTATTCCAGCAACATGAAGGTCAGAATGGCCATCTACAATTTGAAGGGGAAGGCCAGCATTTGGTGGCAGGACCTGAAATTGGCCAAGGGCGTAAAAGAGAAACAGTTGGAATGGTCTGACTTTAAGAAGTATTTCAAGAAGCAATACCTTTCTGAAAGCTATTATGAAAGGAAGATGAAAGAATTTTACGAATTACGACTAGAACAAATGACGATGGAGGATGTTATAGATAAATTTTTGGAACTATTAAGGTTTGTACTGTACATCCAAGAGGGCAAGGTAAAAATCCAACGATTCTTAATTTGTTTACCACAAACTTACCGAGACAGAATTGAGTTTGACAGCCCCAAATCCTTGAGTGAGGCATTCAGGAAGGCATGAATGTGCTATGACCAGTATAAACAATAGGTAGAGTTTCCCAAGACCTGGGAGGATAAGAATCAATATGGAACACACCAGCGGAAGAAGGGATACCAGCTAGCTCCTTATCGGAATGCAACAAAACGTTTCCCAAGGAAGGATTTTCACTCCAATCATCTGAACACACAAGGTAGTGGTAAACCAGTAAACCTGGGAACAGAGAAGTTTGGGGACAACTCTCGCGAGCCATTAAAGTGTTGGGAGTGTGGAGAACCTCATCTAAGGAGGAACTGTCCATGTTTAATTGCAACAAACAACACTGTTGTCCACAATTTGCAGGAAGCCTTGACAGTGGGTGACATGGGCAAAAGTCTGCATCGGATAAATGTAGCCATAGATGGTCAACAAGCTAACCACCAGTCCTCAGTGGTAGAAATCGAAGGTAAAATCCATGACACTCGAATTTCTGTTTTAATTGACCCTGGAGCTACGTTAAGTTATATTACTCCTGATGTAGTAGATTTGAATAAACTTAAGAAACAAAAACACGCAAAATCTTGGCTTGTACAACTAGCAACATAAACTAAAAGAAAAGTAGTTAACTTTATTTTTAATCTTGAGTTCATCTTAGATGGTCAAAAGATAGGGACCAATCTAAACATCCTACCACTAGGATCTTATGATATGATTATTGGAATGGTTTGGTTGGAACAACAAAAAGCAGTACTAGACTGTTATACAAAGATACTTAGCTATAAAGATAATTTTGGCACTGTTAGGATAGCCCAAGGCATACCAAAACCTGTGTCAGTCAGAAAAGTTTTAGCAATGCAATTCAAGAAATGTATTAGAAAGGGATGTCAAGTTTACACCATCCAAGTAACGAATCTATTAGAAAAAGAAGATAAGCCCAAGTTATAAGACTTTTCTGTCCTACGTGAATTCAGAGACATGTTTGTTGATGAGATACTAGAATTACCTCCTAGGAGAGAAATAGATTTCTCCATAGGCTTACTACTCGGATCAACCCCCATCTCAAAAGCACCCTATCGAATGAGTCTAGTAGAACTAACATAATTAAAAATACAATTACAGGAATTGTTGGACAAAGAGTATATTAGACCAAGTGTCTCGCCATGGGGTGCACCAGTCCTCTTTGTGAAAAATAAAGACAATACTCTAAGACTATGTATCGATTATAGACAACTCAACAAAGTGACCATTAAGAACAAATACCCCTTACCCAGGATAAATGATCTGTTTGATCAAGTGGGTGGGGCCAAGATTTTCTCAAAATTGGATTTATGATCTAGTTATCATCAAGTTAGGATAAAGGACCAGGACATAAACAAAATAGCTTTTTGAACAAGATACAAACACTACGAGTTTGTAGTCATACCTTTCGGACTCACTAATGCACCAGCCACATTTATGTTCTTGATGAACAACATCTTTAGCCAGTACTTAGACAAGTTCGTAGTAGTGTTTATCGACGATATTCTGGTCTATTCTAAAATGGAGGAGGAACATGATGAACACTTAAGAATAGTTCTACAAACACTAAGGAAACACAAGCTATACGCAAAATTCGACAAATGTGATTTTTATCAAAAAGAAATACAATATTTACGACATGTCATTTCCTCGGAAGGTATTTCCATAGACCCGGAAAAGATAAAAGCCATTATGGAATGGCCAGTACCTAAGGATGTGGTAGATATCTAGTCATTCATGGGAATCACTGGATATTATCGTAGATTTATAGAAGGGTTCTCCAAGATAGTCTACCCTATCACGTCATTACAAAAGAAAGGGACCAAGTTTAATTGGTCGCAAAAGTGTCAAGACAGTTTTAACAAGTTAAAAGAATTATTGACATCAACGCCCATTTTGAAGGTAGCAGACCCAGATAAAGACTTCACAGTATGTGTTGATGCAAGTAAAGAGGGACTAGGTAGTGTTCTAACTCAGGAAGGGCACGTTATTTGTTATGAGTCCCGGAAATTAAAAGAACATGAGAGAAATTATGTCACTCATGACTTAGAATTGGCAGTAGTAATACATGCCTTAAAAATGTGGCGACACTATATAATGGGCAAAAAATTCTTACCATTGACGAATAATAGCGGAGTGAAATATCTGTTTAACCAACTAGACCTTAATGCAAGACAAGCAAGGTGGCTAGCCTTCTTGAGCGAATTCGACTTCGAGGTCAGACATATCAAAGGTAGGGAAAATAAAGTAGCAGATGCTTTAAGTAGAAGAATACATGGGTTATTTGAGATAAATATCAGCAGGGCGGAAAATGATCTGAAACAAAGAATAAGAACGATAGGTGTTAACGACGGAAATTACAGTAAGATGATGGAAGAATTTCAAACTAGTATAGTAAACTCAGATAAAACAGATATAAGTATCAACAAGAAGGGACTATTAAGATTTAAAAATAGACTTTACATACTAGATTCAATAGAGCTAAAATTAACTATTTTAGATGAAGTGCATAAGAAACAATATTCTGGCCATCCAAGCTACCAGAAAACAATAACAACACTCAGAAAACTATTTTACTAGGCTAACATGAAGGGAGAAACAACAAAATACCTGGCTAGGTGCCAAGATTGTCAGCAGGTTAAGGCCGAACACCAGCATCTAGTTGGCCTATTACAGCCATTACTAGTATCATAATGAAAATGGGAGACCATATCACTGGACTTTATAACAGGTTTGCCTAAAACTCAGAAACAGAATGATTCAATCATGGTTGTAATCGATAAACTCAGTAAATCCGCACACTTTATTCCTGTAAAGTCTACTTTTAAAGATATTAATATTGCTAAAATATTCATGAAAGAAATTTTTAGACTGCATGGTATTCCTAAAATGGTGATTTCAGATACAGACGTAAAATTCACATCCACTTTTTGGAAGGAATTATTTGCAGGGATAAATACTAATTTGAATTTCGGTACAAGTTATCATCCACAAATGGATGGATAGACTGAAAGGACAAACCAAATCATAGAGGATATGCTCCACATGTATGTAAGAACAAAGCTGAACAAGTGGGAAGACTACCTACAAATTCACATCCACCTTTTGGAAGGAATTGTTTGCAGGGCTAAATACTAATTTGAATTTCAGTACGAGTTCTGATAAACAAACGGATGGATAGACCGAAAGGAAAAACCAAATCATAGAAGATATTCTTTGCATGTATGTAAGAACAAAGCCAAACAAATGGGAAGACTACCTACACTTGGTAGAATTTGCATATAACAATGGGTACCAAACTTTGGTTAAATTGAGCCCTTTCGAAATACTGTATGACAGAAAGTGTACAACTCCAGTTAGCTGGGATAACCCGGCTGATAGACTCATGTTTGGACCAGAGATTCTCCAAGAAATGGAGAACATGGTAAGGATGGTACAACAAAACTTGAAAGAAGCACAGGACAGACAGAAGAGCTATGCGTATCAGAAAAGAAGACACTTGGAATTTGAAGTGGGAGACCATGCTTACTTGAAGGTCAAAGCCCAAAAAATCTTGTTGAAGTTGGGGAGCTGTGCCAAACTGGTACCCAAGTTTTGTGGGCCCTTCGAGATACTAGCTCGAATTGGACCTGTGAAATATCAACTTGCACTTCTAACTAATATGATAATTCATAATGTATTTCATGTTTCTTTGTTGATAAAGTATATTCATGACCCTACTCATATGATTGATTGGAACTTGGTGTAGGTGGAACCCGAAGGCAAGTTATAGATGGAACCCCTGCCCATTCTAGACCAGAGAGAAATAGCACTTCGGAAAATAGCCATCGCTCAAGTAAAGGTGCAATGGAAGCACTTTAGTCCCGAGGAGGCCACTTGGGAATTGGACGGAGATTTGCGTAAATCTCATCCAATATTGTTCCAGGAAAGGAACGAACACTAAGGACAATGTTTTATTGAAGGGGGA
>CBVK0101357853.1:0-15577 GCA_900067695.1 Picea abies | reverse complement strand
CCGAGATCTACACTCTTTCCCTACACGACGCTCTTCCGATCTCACTTTCCCGATGGGGAAATCCCCGATACACGGGAGAGTTTACTGTTGACCCGTCAGCATTCGGGACTCGGTGTTTGAGTGGCACGGAAGCAGTGTTACGAGTCTCGTGATATCGCGAGATCTGATCTTCCGATACGCGAAGGGAAGATCGCCGAGAAGTGTTCTGTGGGTAAAGGACTCCCAAGGGAGTTGGAAGAGCTTTGACTCTCCGGGCTTGAGAAAAAGAAGGTCTTGGTGAGGGAGACCATCCGCTGAGGGACAGGACTTGCGTCAGAGTGGTATCAGAGCCTGGAACTTGTCTGTGTATTTCAGGTGAAAGGAGAAAAGAAGGATACTCTGATACACACGACTTGCGTCAGAGTGGTATCAGAGCTAGAAGTGGAGCTCGCTTTGTTCAGGTAACAGGGAGAAGCAGATTTCATCATGCCGCCCAGAAGAGAGAGGCAATCACCTGATCGTGAAGACAGGGATGCCCGAAGGAGGGGTAGGCCAGCAGGAAATGCTGAAATAGAGCGAGAGATGAGAGATCTCTGAGCTAGACTGGAAGAAATGGAGACCACCCAGAGACGTGGTGTTGGTGCAACAGAGTTCAGTGATCCCGAGATTGAAGAGGAAGCTGGACATGATGAAGAAGAAGTCACGGCAGAGGATGCATCAACAGAGAGGTTGATTAGAGCCATTTCGAGGATGAGCTCGAAGACGAAGATGGACATTCACGTCTATGAAGGGAGTCTAAACGCACAGGAATTGCTGGCTTGGATCCGAGCATTAGATACCTACTTCGATTACGAAGATATCGAAGAAGACAAGAAAATAAGGCATGCTGTTACCAAGCTGAAAGGACATGCAGCCTTATGGTGGGATGAGTTGCAGGCAGACAGACCTTCCAAAGGCAAACAAAAGATCAAGAGCTGGGATCGGATGATCGCCAAGATGAAGGCGAAGTTCATTCCGAGGGACTACCAGATCACTCTGTTCAGGCGAATGCAGAACCTGAGACAGAAGTTGATGACGGTGAAAGAATACACCGAGGAGTTCTACGGGCTCAACATTCGAGTTGGTCATCGAGAGAGTGATGACGAAAAAGTGGCAAGATACCTGAATGGTCTCAGGTATGATATTCAGGATGAGCTGAGCATGCTGACCATCCGAACTATTGAGGATGTGTACCAGATGGATCTGAAAGCCGAAGAAAAGCTGAGCCGCAAGCAGGGATAGTGAGGACGAGGCAGGAGCCAACCCAGAGGCAAAGCAGTTGCCCAAGAGCGAACATAGAAGCTCAGGGAGGATTGGAGGAGACCTCAGGGAAAAGCTGAAAGAGGTGGAACCTCATAGCAGAGGCAGCAAAATTTTGAGCCGAGGAGGCCGCAAGATGATCAGCAGGGAGGATATGTTGATGCCAGCACATTTCCTCGTACCCGAGGTAGAGGAAGAGGTCGAGGAGGAGTTATCACATGTTTCAAGTGTGGTAAAGATGGCCACAAATCCGTGGACTGTCCGGAGAGGAAAGTGGAGGGAGGAAAAACTCACGTTGCTGAGGCGCAGAGGCGTGATGATGAGAACGAAGATGCTGACAGCGGAAGATCACTAGGGACACATAAGATCCTTTTGGCACCCAAGAAAGAGGTGGACAACTCAGCGCAGAGATGCAGACTGTTCCGGACGACTTGCAAAACCAAGGGCTGGAAATGCAAGGTCATAGTGGACAATGGAAGCACCGATAATCTTGTTTCAACTGAGATGGTGGAGAAGCTGGAGCTGAAAACGAACAAACACCCAAGTCCATACAAGGTGACATGGCTGCAAAAAGGACACCAGGTATGTGTTACAAAGCAATGCTTGGTCAATTTTAAAATGGGTGAATACAAGGATGAAATCCTGTGTGATGTCATTCCCATGGATATCTGTCATGTTTTATTGGGAAGACCTTGGCAGTATGACTGACATGTTGTTCATGATGGGAGAATGAACACATACACCTTGGAGAAGGATGGGAGATCACATACACTGCTGCCGATAAAATATAAGAAGGTGGAGCCGGAAGTGAGCAGCACGATACTTCTCATGAGTGGGAAGGAGCTTCTCACAGAGTTGGAGAAGGATGAAGATCCACAGTTCTTTGTTGTCAGGAAGCCGAGGATTGTCCTGACAAGCACAAGAGTGGACGACTTGCCAGAGGAGATTCAGCAACTGCTGGGAGAGTTTGCTGACATCATCGTGGATGAACTGTCGCGTTCATTACCACTGGTACAGAGTGTGAGTCATCAAATTGACCTCATACCTGGAGCAAGTTTGTCGAACAAGGCATCATACAGGTTGACGCCTCAGGAGAACGAGGAGGTCAAGAGGCAGGTACAAGATCTGCAGGATAAAGGACTGGTCAGAGAGAGTCTGAGTCCGTGTGTTGTTTCGACAGTACTGAGTCCAAAGAAGGATGGAGGCTGGAGGATGTGTACAGACTCCAGGGCGATTAATAAGAACACCATCAGGTACAGGTTTCCATTGCCAAGAATGGATGACTTGATGGATTGCCTGAGTGGGGAAAATTATTTTTCAATGATTGATCTCAAGAGCGGATATCATCAGATCCGGATGAGAGAGGGAGATGAATGGAAGACATCATTCAAAACAAACGAGGGTTTCTATGAATGGCTAGTCATGCCGTTTGGGTTGACAAATGTGCCAAGCACTTTTATGAGGCTGATGAATGAAGTCCTGCGGGAATTCATTGGCAAATTTGTGGTCGTGTATTTGGACGACATACTAATATTCAGAAAGACCAGGGATGAACACTTGAGGCATTTGACCATTGTAATGAGGAGGTTACAGCAGGAGAAGCTGCTAATCAATTTGAAGAAGTGTTTCTTCATGCAGACAGAACTCATATATCTGGGTTTTGTAATTTCAGCAAATGAGTTGAAGATGGATCCTGAGAAGGTTGAAGTGATCAGGAACTGGCCATCGCCGAGAAATGTTTTTGAGGTAAGGAGCTTCCATGGATTGGCAAGCTTCTACAGGAAATTCATTCGAAATTTCAGCGGGATTAGCGCAACAATGATGGATACCGTGAAGAAACGACATAAAGTTTTTCATTGGACAACAGAGGCTGAAAGAAACTTCAATCTATTGAAGTGAAAGATTACTGAGCAGCCAGTGTTAGTGCTGCCGGATTTTCGGAAAACCTTCCAAGTGAAGTGTGATGCCAGTGGATATGCTGTTGGAGGGGTCTTGAGTCAGGATGACAAGCCTGTAGCATATTTTAGCGAAAAGTTGGATGATGCGAAGATGAAGTACTCCACATACGATAAAGAATTCTATGCCATTGTCCAGGCATTGAAAAAGTGGAGGCACTACCTGATACCCAAAGAATTTGTGTTGTACAGTGATAATCATGCACTGCAATTCATGAGCCAGCAGGAGAAGCTGAATCAGAAGCATGCGAAGTGGGTAGAATACATGCAGAATTTCACATTCGTGATCAAGCACATTTTGGGAACTACTAACAAGGTAGCTGACGCCTTGAGCAGGAAATGCTTGTTGTTGCAGTAATTCAGGGTCAAAACTTTGGGTTTTGAACACCTGGAGGATATGTATGCAGGTGATGCTGATTTCGAGGAAGCTTATGAAGCAGTCGAGAATCCGGTGCTCAGGGATAGGAGCCTGTGGCTGGAGTATCTAATCCAGGATGTATTTCTCTTCAAGCACAATCAAATATGCATACCAGATTGTTCTATGAGAGAGAATTTGGTGAAGGAAAAGCACAACGGGGGCTTAGCAGGTCATTTTCGACATGACAAGACATTCGCCAAGCTGAGCAAATCATATTATTGGCCTGGCATGCGTGCATATGTAAAGCGGTTTGTTGACAGATGCCGGATATGTCAACATGCAAAAGGCCAAAAGCAGAACACAGGGTTCTATCAACCATTGCCCATACTCGAGAGGCCATGGGAAGCCATTAGTATGGATTTTGTGTTGGGTTTGCCAAGAATACAGCGAGGGGTTGATTCCACATTTGTGGTGGTGGACAGGTTTTCGAAAATGGCACATTTTATTCTGTGTCATAAGACCAACGATGCAACCCACATCGAGAATCTGTTTTTCAAAGAGATCATGCGATTGCATGGATTGCCCAGGAGCATAGTCTCGGATCGGGATACCAAGTTCATAGGTCATTTTTGGAGGACGCTATGGAAGAAGCTAGGGACTGACTTGGCATTTAGCTCTGCTTACCATCTGCAGACAGATGGGTAGACCGAAGTAGTCAACAGAAGCTTGGGGAATCTGTTGAGGAGCCTGGTGACTGAGCATCACAGCAGTTGGGATCAAATCCTACCACAGGCAGAGTTTGCATACAACGATTCAGTGAATCAGAGTACAGGTAAGAGCCCATTTCAAATTTTGTATGGGACACAACCGAGAGGAGTATCTGAACTTAGGGAGTCAGAACAGGCTAAAACGAGCAGTGCGAGAGCTGAAGAGTTCGCTGAGGCGATGCACGAACTTCACGCAGAGGTGAAGCAGCGGCTGTAGAAATCGAACCAGGAGTATAAGCGCAGAGCCGACCAGAGAAAAAGACAACTTCAATTTGAAGTTGGAGACATGGTTCTAGCGCACTTGAGGAAGGAAAGGTTCCCTAGGGGAACATACAACAAGCTCAAGATGAAGAAGATCGGACCGTGCCGAATCCTGAGAAAATTTGGCGAGAATGCATATGAGCTTGAGTTGCCAGAGGGCATCGGGATATCTCCGATTTTTAATATTTCAGACTTATACCCATACAAGACTGATACAACAGACACTGGAAACGAGGAACCAGTGGTCCAGTGGCAGAAGCAATTACCAGTTGCACAGAAGCCTGAGATGGAGTGCATACTGGATAAAAGAACAGGAAGAAAGACCAGGAGGAAGCAATATTTTGAATACCTGGTGAAATGGAAAAATCACCCAGTGGAGGATGCCAGCTGGGAAATAGAGACAGTAATACAAAAACATGGGCAGACTATGTAGGAGCTCATGGACAGGAGCCCATGAAATTTTTGAGCCGAGGAGTATGATGCAGGAGCATCTACGACATCATCACGCGAGCCAGCGTGGAGGAAAGAGAAGGACAGCTGGACAGTACCAACGCATACATTTTTGAATCACAATGAAGATTGTTGCGCCGTCATTTGAATGCACGCATTCATATGAAGCACACTTGTATTGTAATGTAGATAAGAAGACATTAAATAGTTTTAATGCTGGTAGATAGGGTTAGCTGTAGATTAGACAGTTTCATTTTCAAGGAGGAAAAACGAATATAGTCACCCTCCTTGTATTTTCAGAGGGGAATTATTATTCATCATTTTGCATAGAGAGCAATAGAGAATAGAGCAGAGAGTTTGTGAAGAAACCCCATGTACAGATTGAATTAATAGAAGAAAGCTCTTGATTCAATTCCATGGCTGTGTTTGAATTGTGTGTGTTGTTGATGTTATGATGTTGTATACTTGCTTCTCTTTATGCTTATCTTTTATATGCTGCTTATGTGATTGCATATCAGGTTCAAAACCTGAGAGAATGAGTAAATGAGTTTCAATTGTTTCTCTATTTGAGCCAGGAGATTCCTGCATAGAGTGCAGTCGAATTCCTCCGCATAGAGTGCGTTGAGGAGGCTCTACAGTTAAACTCTCATTCTCGTTAAACTCAGAGTTGATTTGTGTTATTCAAGCCGTACAGGGGAAGTGCAGGTCGGATTGAAATCTCAGTAGCAAGTCTGAGAAGAGAAGGCCGGGGTCGCTGTGACTGAGAGTGCACCGGACTTGGAGACCTTCAGCACTTGGAGGGCGATTGAAGGTTGAGTGCGAGTAGGTTGCTCGAAAGATCTTTGAAGGATTTGGATAAAATTTCATCTCGAGAGGGATAGCGCCTTTGTTTCTTGGTGGGAGCAGACCCTTGTGAAGTTCATACTGGGAAAAGGTGGTAAAGCGGAGAACTCTTCAAGAGGAATAGAATCGACGACTTGAAGCTGTCGAGCAGATCTTCAAAACCCTGCAGACCGTCAAATCACGGAGGAGATGCGAGGGAGTTAACTCGCAGGCGCACAGAGAAGTCTGTTTGCCATTTCATATCGGCATATCGGGGTTGGTGAGTGCAAGCATTTCATGCATGTCGAAATCGTGAGTTGCGATTTCCCGATTTAATCGGAGTTGTCGATCATAGGAGGGACATGTGGCACGAGATCCCGAGGAGTCGGGACTCGACACTTCGGCGTATTCTAGGTCGAAGGGAACACGGAGGAACTGCAAAGCCGCGAGTTGCGATGGGTCCCACGGAGACGGAGTAGAAGACAGCACGTGGCATCGTACATCGGCATTCGGGGTTTCGAAAGGTGAGGAAATCTCTTCCTTTCATCTGTCGATTTCTCGATGGGGAAATCCCCGATACACGAGAGAGTTGACTGTTGACCCATTGGAATTTGGGACTCGGTGTTTGAGTGGCACGGAAGCAGTGTTATGAATCTTGCGATATCGCGAGATCCGATCTTCCAATACGCGAAGGGAAGATCGCCGAGAAGTGTTCTGTGGGTAAAGGACTCCCGAGGGAGTTGGAAGAGATTTGACTCTTCGGGCCTGAGAAAAAGAAGGTCCTGGCGAGGGAGACCATCCGCTGAGGGACAGGACTTGCATCATTTCATGTTTCAGGATTTTGGGGATCGAGTTGACAAGAGGTATGTTATCACTGCATCCCGATTTCCAAAATTGCAAAATTGCAACATGTTTATGTTAGCCTCTTTGAAATATACAATCATTAAGTCTAAGTATACCACCTTTAATATTATACATACTAGGATATAGTTGTTATCCTAAGTGTGTTTCTAGATTTCTATATTTCCTCATTTGACCTTATCTCCTAATGAGGTGTCGATGTGAGAACAATTGAGGTGGTTTCATTATTGTATTATATATTTTTATCATTAAGATGAATAGTATGTTGAGAATTAAGGCTTGAGGCCTTTTCTGTCAATCTTCTTGTCTTAATATTATTATGCTTAATTTCTTCAATTGGTATCAGAGCCCTGTGATCCATGGAGCTTGAAATAGTGATCCATCATGTTGGTTGAACCGTGAAGGAGTTTGATGCCTGGTGTGAAATCTGGAGTTGTGTTGTGGCATAGTGCGCGTTGAGTGAGGAGTCCAGATCGTTGGAGAGAGGCATCCTGAGTTTCTGAGCTCCTGCAGCTTTTCGATGTATAAATCCATCGTAGCCTACTTTTCATTGCATGTCTTGATGATGTTTTAATCGTTCATAAACATGGGCGTCCACAGATCGATCTTCTGGCTTCGTCGTGTACCATTTTTAACTCGTTTTCAAATACTGTCGTGTTGAATATCTTCACAAACCCTCCCTGATATGGATCATTTCCGAGGCGAAGACCCAACAGTACAATAGATCACAGTTGATTTGTTCAAATTTGCTTTGGTGAGACGACCAGGAAGGCATTATAGATGCCAGGCCGATCACTACCGAAATTTGGATCAAGGCACCAGAGTCAATATTTTGATCTGCATATCTCATCTAAACAAGGTAATATGAAATTTGGCCGTCTCATGAATCTATGTTCTTCTCTATATTTTATCATTGTATCTCAAAACGATCTCTTCTAGCAATCTTTTTAAGTGATTTGGGATCTACGGACAACGATCTGGTAAAGAGATTATATATCCAATCTATTCAAGTTTATAGATCAAATAAATGTGTATATGCTCGAGATTTGTAGATCTAAATAAAAATTGTGATCTAGAAAGAACTCAGGTCGACTGGGCAAGAATCATTCCGAATCAAATTGTTGGTTGCGATCAAAGCCTGCGAAGGTGTGAATTTGACCAGTCTGTGTGTGAGGAGAGGTTATGCCATGGAGGAAAATTTTGTGTGCTCAATGAAGCGGTAAGCCTGTCGGGGAAGCCCAAATTCCTGTTGTTCAGAAGGCAAGAGTAAATCGACAGCGTAGTTTTGAGGGGACCATTGGAGATAGAGGACCTTGGTGTATCCATCCTTCATGACCTTCATCAACAACGACAATCACTTCTGCATGCACATGATACACTTCATGGGGTGGATGACAATATTGGCAAGAGCAGAAAGATTCTTACTTCAATGACAAGGAGGATGAGCCGAAACAAGTATATTATAGGTGGCCTTATAGGTGTCCTGGTTGTAGTTATTGCTGTGATTGTTTACTTTAAGATTGCCCACACGTAGGTTTGAGAATCTTATTAATTTTTTGTTGTGTGGTGCGTGTATTAAAAATATATCTACCAAAAGTGAATAGTGCTTCTAAATTTAGGGTGCAATTGTAAGTCACAATGACAATCTGAAACATCCTATTCTAAGTTTGTATTTTACTCAAAACCCATATCAGACTTCATTTGTTGCGGAACCTTCTGCATGCTGCTCAGCTCTGGAAGTGTAATGAATATTTTTGTTGTCTACCAACATAAATGGCAACTATGTTTTACAAATATCAGTGATGATGTCATGCAAGAAAGGCTAAGTTGTTGAAGATCCAGAGTTGAGAAACCCCCAGATCTGTGCATAAAGGAGACACGTCATGGAATTTGCATGAGAGAAGCATCTCACATGTGCGTGGACAACTTGTACAACATTGGTATCAATGATAAATCCATGCACTAGACGGGAATATTTGCTATCATAGAGGCATCATCTTCATCAGTAAATGGTGTAAATGGACTTGTTGAGCATTTGGTGCAATCTGCATACGAATTTGGTGTGAGGTCGAGCTGAGGTTAGTGCCATTGATTCAAATGGTGTGATTACATTAAGCACCAACTATTGTGGAACTCGATCCAATAATCCATTGGGTTCGTTGTGAGATCTATCTTCTCTACTGTATGATCCTTTGCGCACATGAAGTTGGAGTGAGAACCGAAGAAATTACACTTGGAGATCGTTGCTAGAAGTTGTTCAAATCCCCGCTGTCCATATCGCCAACTCGTTGAAGTATACATACTCTAGTTCTGAGTGTTTGGTTAAAGTCAAGGGCACTCATGCAGGTTTTGATTGATGATGGGCTGAGTACGTTGCTGAGTTTTGCATAAAGTAGAGGAGCACACTTGTGAAAAGTTCACATGTCAGCTGCAAAATAAAATAAAAAAAGGTAATTTAATTCTTTTGTTTTGGATTGATTGACAAGTGAGTTATAAGATATTAAAGTGAAGTTTTTTCACTTCAAAGGGAGGTTTTTTCAAAGGAATGTGTTTTGTATTAAGGATTTGGGACTTTTCAAGAAATAATGGAATTTGTAAAAGATTGCTCGTAGACATTGCATGGAGAAATTTTGTAGAATGAGGCGAAAGGAAGCTTAGTTTAAAGCTTCATGTAACATCTCAAATAATAAACATTCAATTTTTCTTGTGGTGTTGAAGTGTCCTAGATCCCACTGAAATTGAATAAGGGGATCTTAGATACACTGTGTTGTGTGCGATGGATTATTCTTAATGTTTCTCTTTTGTGTCTAGTTTTGGCACTTAAAACAAAATTGTATAAAGCAATCATACACACACTAAAGTACAATGCAATTTAATGTAATTCAAGCACATGTGAGCATTGCGAGTGAAGCACATACATTCAAGAACAATCAAAGTTCTCAATTAAGAAGCAATGAAGATATCAAATTGGCAATCACATCAACATTGGACACATCAAGTTCATAATCAAGGACTCAAAGCATCATCAATTTGAAGATCAATTAAATCCACATTCATTGTAAACTTGCAATAGTTTTCTTTGTAAGTGTGAAATCAAAATCAAGTTGAATTGCAGTGTAATTTTCAGGTGCATTCTCGGCTGAGCCCGACACCAAAGAGTCATTATGATTTTGAGTTGCAATTAACAAGGTAGAGTAGTTTAACTCAAATCATTGTAAACATCACACGTTTGGGTGCATTTTTGGTGGTAATCGACATCCTCAACTTGTTGAAAATTTCAAGCGAGCCAGTTCGACTGAAGAAATTTCAAGTGAGTGTGAAAGTTTAAAGAAGAGTTCAAGCGAGTGAGTTCAAGCAAGCACAAGTGAAAGAATATTGGGTAAAGAAGGAAAGCGTTTACATAACGTCTCTCAAGAAATTAAAGAGTTGCATGAGTACAACCATGAATTACAAGATCAAATTGATATGAAAGATAAATTGATTAAAACACTTGAGATGAAGTTAATTCAAAACCAAAACATAATTGATCACATGATTGATACAATGCAGTCAATAAATGATCTTTGAGATGAAATTGAAATGAAGAATCAATTGATTGATGCACTTCAGATAAAGTTAAGTGAAAAGCAGAATCAAATTGCTGACATGATTGATGCAACATCTGAAGAAAATCTAAAAGTTGATGCAAGTTGTGACACAGAGGATCTAATAGAGAAGTTTGATGCAAGTTGTGACACAGAGAATCTAATAGCGAAGATTGATGCAATATGTGCGACAGAGGAGCTTATCCAAATGGTTGATGCAGAATGTGATACAAACGAGTTTATACAAAAGGTTGATGCATTTTGTGACACACAAGACCTTATCCAATTAGTTGATATAAATGAAACAAAAGATATGGAATCTTTCAAAGATGAATTCCAAAAAGAAGCACAGAATAATAGCAGCGACAAAAACAAATGTGAAGAAATAAAAGAATACAATCAAAATCATCTTTCCAAGAAATTTGTTAGACCTTGGGAAGAATTACACTTCAATCGGAATCATCATGGCTTAGGATATGAAAATCACAATAGTTTCCATATTCTAAATTACTCCAAACCAATTTTTTTTGTGAGTGCTGGATTTCTTCAAGAAAAATCAATATTAAATGTCGCAAATTAGAATGATAAGTGCCAACATTGTAATCGAGTTGGTCACATGGAGAATCAGTGTTTTGATCTCCATCCTTGTCAGAATTGTGGCAAGTCAAATCATGCATCAGATAAATGTTCCAAGAGGGACAAACCTGCAAGACTGAAGATTCACTATGATTGGATTGATCCTTGGTAATGGTCATTAACTGTGAAGCAATTATATAAGTCTTACCGAAGAATACAATCTCGAGTCAAGACGTGTTTTGAAGAAAATAGTGAAATATGTATATAACTACAAAGTGATCCCCTTATGGCGTATCTTTTGAGCATGGCCCTCACGGGATGAGAGAACATGTGGTTAATTCCATATGCCCACTTTGAGTTGTACACAAATAAAAATAAAAATAAAAATGGAGTAAAAGTGAAACCCTCATGCACCTTAAGGGGGGGAGTTCAAAAATCTAGGGAAGATGGTTAGTGAAACCACTTGTGGTCTCTCCTTTCAGTTGACAAAGGGGGGAAATTAATGATAGAATTTATGCTGGAATTGCAGATGGTTGTCATACTGAAAGTTTCGACAACAAATATGCCAGATGGGTATCGAATTTGTCAGATGGGAAACTGTCATCTGTATATGGTAGACTTTGGCAGAATGATGGTTCTCTATTGAATCATACATAGGGATGTTGTTTTTTGAGAGCAATGATGTGAACATTTGGTTCACCTAGATGGTCATTGGACCTAGCAGAGGAAAGATGGATTCTTCAGTATTGCAGCTTGGCATTGATTGAGTTGTCAGGCATTTTCAGGGATGTGGCAGACTTGCAGCTGATTCACTTCTCTTTGTTCTCTCTCATCATATTGGAGTTCACATCAGTGAATAAATTTGTTGGCATTCTGGCTCACATGATTACACAGTGAGGTTTTCCAGATTTCTTAGCATCCAGATTTGGCGGTTTTTCAGGCAGTTCTTCATTTGCGACTCAGCTCAGGAGTTTCAGCATGAAGACATGGAGATCTACCATTTATGCACCTTCTTTGTTGGTATTATTGCTCAGATTTATGATTGAGGGGGGGAATGTTAGCCTCTTTGAAATATACAATCATTAAGTCTAAGTATACCACCTTTAATATTGTACATACTAAGATATAGTTGTTATCCTAAGTGTGTTTCTAGATTTCTATATTTCCTCATTTAACCTTATCTCCTTATGAGGTGTTGATGTGAGAACAATTGAGGTAGTTTCATTATTGTATTATATATTTTTATCATTAAGATGAATAGCATGTTGAGAATTAAGGCTTGAGGCCTTTTCTGTCAATCTTCTTGTCTTAATATTATTGTGCTTAATTTCTTTAGTTTAAATTAGGACTTAATTCCATTTTAGTTAACTAACTGATCAGGATTAACAGTTTAACAAAAATTATGGGTTGGCATTTCGCGTTTCAGGGTTTCGAGGATCGTGTTGACAAGAGATATGTTATCGCTGAACCGCAAATCCCGAAATCGCGATATGATTGAATTAAGCCTTAACTTTTTCTGTTAGTGAATTAATTAATCAGGATTTGAACTAACTCTTATTCTTTCAGAAAATCGGGGATCGAGATTTCGTGATTCAATATGTATTGAAACATATGTTCTTGGCAAACCCTGAATCCCGAAATTTTTTTAAAGTTAATCTTAACTCCTTTGGGTTTTAAGCTTATCATGATTAAAAAAAAACGTTTAACACAGAAAATGTGTCGGGACTCCTATAACATTTTAGGTTTTTTGCCTTTTATTATTTAAAGAATAAATTTTTCTAGGAAATTGGTACTGGGCTTTTGGGAAAGATAACAAAGCTTATGCTTTGTGAAAAGCCGAAACCCGAAAAATGAAAGTTTAGATATTAGGGATAAAAATTTTAAAATTTGTTTCAACAGTTACAATAAATGAAAGGTTATTATTTCAATCATTAACTTCCTTGCATGACAAAACATGTCCATTCATCATTAAAAAGGGTTATTATCATAATAATGACTTATCAAGTTATAAATTCCCAATTTAATAAGTGCTCCTCGGGTTTTTGGCTTTTACTGTGAGTGGTGAATTTAGGGTTTTTTACTGAGTCCTTTTTAGGTTTTTAGTTGTATTCACTTATTTAACAGGTGTTTGCTTTAGTTTTAAATAAGAGAGAGCAATCAACTCTTGCATTGGAATAACTCTTCATCTTAAGCACACTATTGCAGATGTGAATTTGTTTTGGAATTTCATGAAATGTTGGGCTGAACGGAGCAGAGGACTTCCTATTTCCAGGAAACCCAAGCCATGAGAATAGTCTTCAAGTGAGACAAAAAAAATTAAGCTATACCCAAGATTTCTTTCAACAACGAAGAAGTAGTAATCGACCAGGTTAAGGGAGCGCATGTTTTGAAGTTCCTGCCAGAGGATTTAGTGCCCATGAATTCGGATCCTTTGTTCGCACATAAGGAATTCATCAAAGTAAGCACCAGTGTCATTGCAATGAAGAACTTTGAGAATAATAGTATTCGAAAATCCATGAGAGAGAAAAAAGAACTAGAAATCTGAGCTTTTCATTTTAGAAAAAAAATGATTCAAAATCTGAAGGAAGAAGCTCAAGATTCATTTTTTTGTTTGTAGCACATTTTTGGAAAAGATTAATGGAATCTTTTAATGTTCTAGATAATGAGCTTGTTCCTTTCCAAGTGCTTGCAGACTATAGAGACAAGTTAACACTGCCTTTATCATCGATGTATTTTTGTAACTTCTTATTCCAGTGTGTGGCCTAGACTACAACCAAGAAGCTATTGGAGCAAGATATATTCTTTGTTGTTGGTCTCATCCAAGAGGTAATGAATTAATGCAAAACATAGGTGCAACTAATGCCCTATCTTGTAGGTTTAAATTTTAATTCTTCAAATTAGGTTAAAATTATAGTCAAGTTCAAAATTTCATGTTTAATGTCTTACATCAGGTTTAATTTTTTATGTTTTATGCTCAAATTTTCAGGTGAGTGCAAGCTAATGATGGTCTCTCATGATTCATTAGTGACAAATGCAAACCTAGAAAAACAACAATCTGTTAACTTGGAGGGATTATTCAAGGTACTTTTGCAATGAATTTGAATATGGTGTAATAATATGAAACGTAGGAAATTGAATTAGCTTTCCGCATATACAACTTTTGTTCATAGAAATTGTGAATAACTATTTCAAATTTGATTTTTTCTAAGATCGGTATCTTATTTTTCCAACAAAATATAAGGTATATGTTTTTATTTCATGCAAGTGTTGAGTACCTTAACGCTGAAATTTCATTCCAAAAACTTGTATAATTGTAGAGAACCCGTTTTTCTTATGTCTTATATTTTCTAGAAATTTATAATATTAATTTTATATTTTTTTAAAATTATCAAAGTCAACATATCCCTGAAATTACAACATATTAACATGATCAAAACAACCTTTTTTTAGATCGCAGATATCAAATTTTTTAGATCGTAGATATTGGTCTCCCCTAGTGCCACATATAAGACATTCGAGAAATGGTTAAGCCAAAAAAAGGTTATAGTAAAAATAAGAGAAGTATATATTCTAGGATTTTGATATATGCGAAGACAAAAATAAATTAAAAATAGTAAACAATATTAATTTAAAAAAAATTATATGTTTGGAATCTACATAGTTGACTCTATATATGTTTGTAATTTTGTCAACAACTGAATTGTTTATCCTATAGAAAATTAATTTCAAACACACATATATAGAGAGAGGTGTTCAAAAAAATGGAGGTTATTATCAATTTGCAGACTGAACCACTAGGTTTTTCATCCCAAACCTAAATCCGAGGGAACCAAGTCAACATACATGTTGTCAATCCTTCCCCAAAAAAATGAATTCAATAGAATGTGCACATTTTCTTAAGACCACACGCATTTTCTTAAGAGAACACATGTGCTCTAGGAACGTGGACTCGTTCCTAATAGTGCACATATGCTATAGTAATTTGCACACATCCCTAAGAGTGTGCACGCACTCTTATAAGTTACCTGTTCTTTTTCATTATTCTCTCTCTCTCTCTCTCTCTCTCTCTCTCTCTCTCTCTCCTACATCTATCCCTCTCTCCCCCTCACTCTCTCTCTCTCTCTCTCTCTCTCTCTCTCTCCTACATCTATCCCTCCTCTTTTTCTACCACTCACTCTCAACCTCTACCCCCCCTATCTATCTCACTCTCTCTCCCTCACACTCCTATATATGGTAAGACCTAGACATAACAAGACTCAGACATTACAAGGAATGGATATACCTAGACCTTTCCTTGAAATGCCTCATAATATCACACCCACTCCCTCCCTCTCTCTCTCTCTCTCTCCCCATTTGTCCCTCCCTCCCCTATTAGGCCCCCTCTCTCTTCCACCTCTCTCCCAACCTTTCTCTCTCTCCTTGTTTTTATTCTCAATATCACTCTCTCTCTCTCTACCCATATTTCTCTCTCTATTCCTACTCGGTGTCTCTCTTTGTATCCCCCACTTCCTCTCACCCTCTCTCTATGCCCCCTTGTATATCTCCCTCTCTTCTTCCCTTATTCTCACTATCCCTCTCTCTACCCACCCTCTTTGTCTCCCTCGCCCTCCCTTTAACACACTCTATCTCTACCCACCCTCTTTTTCTTTCCCTCTCCCCCTCTCC
>CBVK0101357852.1:0-17385 GCA_900067695.1 Picea abies | reverse complement strand
AAGATATGATGATTACAATTAAAAAGGAGGGCTTGATTATATACCCACACAGGGGTGCCCTTTCACCACTAGACATGTATTTTGGAGAGCATGTCCTTTCATTATTAATAATTACTATTACTAACTATTTACTAATTAATTATTATGTTATGAACATCTATTTATATGTATTTATGTTCATAACAGTTATAGGTATGTCTGACTCTTGAACAATAGAGCAAGGGATCTCATACACCCACTAGTGCTCAACCACTAGGGGCACATCCATAGGGATGTCCATATCTCTATCTCACTGTGTCTCACAGGAGAACCACAGTCACTAGTGCTTAGCGACTAGGATCACGTTCACCTGTGCTCATCCACAGGCACGTCCAACTCAACAGATCTTCTTTCCCACTGCATTACACAAGAGAGTCATCTGGAGTTCATCATCTCAACTCTTTGCTCAGATGAGGCTAATACATCATTTTCTTCTCTGTCTCATAACGATGCACCCAGCTCATGGGAATTCACACGTTCACCTTGTGCTCAGCCACAGGCACGCCCAACTCAGCAGATCTCCTTTCTCACTTCGTTACACAGGAGATTCATCTGGAGTTCTCAACTCTCTGTAAGGAGGAGGCCATCACTATGTTCCAGTTCTGTCTCAGATAGGAACCACACACCCATCTCAGGGGCTCTCTCTCAAGTCTGTGTCCTGGAGGATGTCTCACGCAGTTGTAATCATACACAAGAACAAGGGGAGGTGCTGCCCATTTGGGGCCTCAAAACACTCAAGAAGAGCCTCCCAACTTGGGGTACCAAAACCCCCTTCTTCTCTCTATCTCCTTCATTTTAAGCAGCCCAAGAGAGTTTCTCGAGCTTGCATTCTTCTCATAGTTTCATATTTTTGTTTTGTAAATAATTGTTTAAATTTGCCTACACCTTGCAAAGTTGTTTGGCTTAGCCAACCCATGCAATATCGTAAGGCTAGGTAGTTATTTTTCTGTTTTATGCATCTAATTGTTTGCCCCACTTGGCCTTAAGGCAAGGTTGTGAGGCTTGGTTTATTTGCTTATCTCTTACGTTATTCATTTAATCATTCACCCACTTTGGCACAAATCTGGTAGGCTTGTCCTCCTCCTTGTGCCTTTGTTGAGGTTGCTAAGTATTTGGTTTATTTCTTATTTGCCCCACTTGTCCTTAAGACAAGGTTGAGTGGCTAGGTGCAATTGTTTTACTTTCCAAGTCTTTTTACTTGCATTGATTTATTTTCCCTACACCTTGCAAAGAGGTTTGACTTAGCCAACCCATGCAATATCATAAAGCTTGATTTCCTTGTATAATTTGTTAATATCTTTCTAAAGTTGGAAAGTAATCATATGCTTCAATTTTTTTAAGTTGGAAGTAATCATATTTAGTAGCTTTTAGGATTGGAGGTAATCATATCTAGTTTAACTAGGCACCCAAACTGCTACAACTTTCACTATAAAAGAGGGTGACTTGTGGAAGCTACATGGGGTGGAAGTCGGGGATGGCTTCACGACACTAAGTGTCCTCCCTGCTTGAGCACCCAAGCATTCTAGGTTGACCTATGGAGCTATGGAAGGACCTTGCTTGTTCTTCTTCTTGAGCACCCAACAATCATTTTGGTCAAAGCGGTAAGAGTTTAGGGGTAGACACATAGTCTAGGCTTGCATCTTCAAACCTTAATCCCCCTAACTAAAGAGAGACTTTAAAATTATTCTAAAATTTACCTACAACACTTTCACAACACTTCTGCTTTCATTTCCAATTATCTTTAGTTGTGCAAGTTTTATGTTCAAGGAATTTACATTTTCATGTGATTTACTTTACTAGCATCTTTACTTTCCAAGTACTTTTGCTTTCAAGTTGGGCACATTTACTTCAAGTCTATCTATCTCTAAAGTTGCGGATTATCTCTCTTTGGGTGATTTACTTTCAAGTTCTCTTGCTTCCTAAGTTTCGCACTAGCTTTCATTGGCAGATTATTTCCAAGTTACTTTCAAGTTACATATTTCATTTGTGGATATCTCATGTTCATTGTATATTGGATCTAATTATTCTTTAGTTCTTTTGTATAGTTGTGCAATTGTCTAAGTTGTTAGTTCCATTGTACATTTGTTCACATATTTCATTTCATAATTGTTTAAAGTGTAGATTATATCCTTTATTTCATTATGATTAGTTCATCTGATTGTATACTTGTTGTATGGTTTTTATTGACTCCATTTGACCCAACCTTTAGGCACTAGTCTTAGTCAACTTGTAGGTGAAAGGTTTTGCTTGTCATTGAAGCTTTGCATTGCCTTGTTTCTTGTCATATAGGTTAGGCCCCCCTAACTTAATAACTAAAATTAACTCCTAGATCACATTAATCAACTTACATAGTAAGTAGGGTCTACCCCCCCTTGGCTTCCCTAGGAGTAAGCCTAGACGATAGAAGTCCAAGTCGAGGTGACAATGGGTTTGGACTTAGGCATTGTGCCTCCAAGGACACACCAAGTGGGTTGGATACTTCTCCACACTTGTAGGTGTGTATAAGGATGACAACATCTTTGGCGCCGTTGCTAGGGATAAGTCTTTTATCCTTGGTTAATCAACAACTCTAATTTATTCTTTAAAAACTAAGTAACATTTTTTTCCCTATTTTTTTTTTTTAACTTGAGTTGTGTTATTCGACATTGCTTAGTCTCCAAGTGGCGACTCCATCTGAAAATTCTTTGAAGTATACTACTAGGAACAATCTGGTTGGGTTGGTTTATTCCTTTCCTGTACCTGAAAAGGTTGATAGGAGGAGAATAAACAAACTTGCTCCTCGTAAGCTACTTGAAAGTCTTGGAGAAGAAGCAATCTCAGATATCCATCTCTTGTTTGGACATAATAATCCCAGAACTAATAATCCTACAACAACTAATTCCAACAAAATTATGGGTGATCCATTGAGCCCATGTAACTTCATTAACGTTCAAGGTTATCCTCATGCTGTTCTTGACAAAGCTGTTGAGAAATTGCCTGCCTTTCAGGGAAACAATGCTTTTAGTGCCACATCTCACATCACGAATGTCAACATGTGTATCTTGAAATGGTGTAGTGGTCACGATGAGGAGGATGTCAAGATGAAACTTTTTGTGTATTCTCTGGAAGGAGAAGCATTAGAATGGTTCTTGGAACAGGACGATAACAAGTTTAGCACTTTGGCAGAAATCCATAAGGCTTTCAATGAAAGATTGGGTGACCAAAAGGAAAATCGTCACTGGCTGCCCTTAGTACAAGTCAAAAGAAAGAGAATGAGACAATGGATGAATTCAACGAAAGATTTAACGACTTGGTTAAACGCCTCCCTCAAACTATTAAGCCTCCTACAACCTCAATATTAATTCATTATATGGAAGCCTTTGAGGGAGAGATCAGATATCAATTGAGGGATAAGGATCCACAAACTCTAAGGGATGCACAACAATGTGCTATCAAAATTGAGAAAAATATGCAAGATTCTAGGAAGCCGAATTTGCCTGGTTTTTCAAGGGGAACTTCTTACAAACCCATTGAGGAGAAGAGTAAGAAAATAGAAAATCAAGGGTCTTCTATTGATGGTATGAAGGAGCTCACTCAATTAATTAAGCAAATGGAGATTAATCATGCTAATCAAATGAATGCCATGCAGAATAGGCTGACAACCATGGAGAGGGCTCAATCTAGTAGACCCCAAGATAAGCCAAATGATAAATGGCCAAAGCGACCTCCTCCTGAAGATCAAAGGCCACCAAATCCTTTCGAGTCCACTAACTTGGTTGATCACCAAGCTATCCCATACTGTAGACCTTGTGGGAAATTTCATGAGGAATCAACTTGCCAAGTCTTTCTTCAAGTATGTAATGAAGTGGGACATTATAGATCAGAAAATGAACAAGTGAATATGTTTGGTCATGAGTATAATGTTGGCATGGATGAATGGATGGATTTGGTAGAACATAGTAAGGATGCAAATTGCATAAATAATGTGGTGGATAGAGCAACAGGAAAATTTGGTCCTAAGCCTACTCCCCAACAAGTGTCAGAGATGGCTAGGTATAGAGGCATTACTTATCAAAGGAATGGAAACAATGATCAAGATAGGCCTCAAACAAGTGTTCCTAGAATGCCTCCTCCCCCTCCTAGAACATTGTTCATACAAGTTCAAAATTAAATATTGACTTTGGAGGGTTGCTCAATAATGCAAAAATGTTGGTTCCTGTAGCAGAAATTATGAAAATTCCATCTCAGAGGGAGAAACTACTCAAAACTATAGAGAATCCTTCTCAGAACAATGTTGACAGGCCACCAGTAGTAGCTTACCAGGATGCACCTGTAATTTTGCAAAATATGGATAGGGGGAATGAAAATAATAGACCATTTTATCTTTCTTTGCTCATGAGTGATTATATTCTCCACAATTGTATGCTTGATTTTGGAGCAAGCTCAGATGTTATGACTAAGAAAGTAATGGAACAATTAAACTTAAGGATCTCAAGACCTTATCATAACATTTGTGCCATGGATAGCAAAACAATTAAGGTGCATGGTTTGATTAAGGGCTTACAAGTACACTTGGCTGCATTCCCAAACATCATGATAGAAATGGATATAGTTGTGATTGATGTACTTGATGCTTGGGGTATGTTCCTATCAAGGAAAATAGCTGTAGACTTGGGTGGTAATTTACAAATGGATTTGACTTATGCCACGATTCCTACTCTAGATGGTTTAGATTAAACAGGGAATTAGAAAGAAAGTACCATGTTGAAGATCCTAGGAAACCCAAAAATGAGCTTGTGTATTGTGAACTAGAGATGGGATGTTATGAGATAGATTTTAATTCTATAGCATCTACCAAGATGGAACTTAAAGATGAATTCCCAAATGTTTGTAATGTTTGGGACACCATGGATTCTTTTGATGGGATTTTTCTTGAAGAAGATTCAAATAAAGTAAATAATGATATGACTCCTTCAAAATTAGAAACTGAGTTGGATTTTTCAGTGGGAAATGTGTCATCAACATCAACTCACTAGTTATCAGAAGAATCAGCCAGATGTCAATATGAATTGGATGGGAAACCCAAAAATGAGCTTGTGTATTGTGAACTAGAGATGGGATGTTATGAGATAGAGTCTAATTCTATAGCATCTACCAAGATGGAACTTAAAGATGAATTCCCAAATGTTTGTAATGTTTGGGACACCATGGATTCTTTTGATGGGATTTTTCTTGAAGAAGATTCAAATAAATTAAATAATGATATGACTCCTTCAAAATTAGAAATTGAGTTGGATTTTTCAGTGGGAAATGTGTCATCAACATCAACTCACCAGTTATCAGAAGAATCAGCCAGATGTTAGGATGAATTGGATGGGATTTTTGGCCCACTTCCTCCTTATGTCTTAGATATTGGGGATATTTGTTTTTACAAAGATTATGTCTTCAACAAACAGGACATGATTACAATGAATGAAATAAAAGGAAGAAAAAGTGAAGCAACTCTGGTAGAAGATCACAAGGATGATAAGAAGAATTGATTTAAGGAGGATTATATCAAATGGTCGGAAACTAGAAAAAGGGTTTCAAATCAGGACATTAGAAAATAGAATAAAGTGTATCAGTCCTCTATCAACTCATCTCAGCCAGTTGGACGACATAAAGTTAGATATGTCAGTGAGAAGGCTTCACCTTGAAATGATCTTCAATGCAACTACTTGGTGTCCAAAAGGACACCCTTTGTACCGTATTTCTAACCTCTCTCCTTTTCTTTCAGTTTTGTATTATTTCATTTGATGAATGTATTTCATTGTATAGCCATTTTGTTTGTGTGATTATTGTCTATAGTCATTTCATTTATGTAATTATTGTGATAACATTTCATTTATTTAATTGTTGTTTTCATACATGTATTTATGTTGGATATTGGTGAGCAATTGGTTTTGTAGATTCTGAAGTTCTCGTATGCTCTCCTTCAAAAAGATCGAACACACGTCCCCATGTGGAGCCATATGTTAACCACCTATTTCGATTAAGGGTCAACTCCATGTACCATGAAGCTGTGTATCTTGGGGTACAATGTTTTTTGAAGACTTCTGGTTCTACAAGGCAATTTTTGCCCGTGACACGTCTTTTTGTAATCGGAATGTCTGCTCCCCTGCATGGGATAATAATGTAATCAATCAGCATGAGTCATAATTTGGTTAGTTACCTAGGACTTTATCATTAGGGAAGTTCTTTCATTGAGTGTTTTTTATCCTCAAGTAATTTTTAATTACCCTTGCGTTTTTCATTCACAATAATCCTCCAAAGTGGTGAAAGGCATTCTAATGATTGAGCCCAAGGGGTGACTAGGGGTCTAGGAATATTGTAAATGACCATGCTAAACATCTTCCAGAGTCTTGCGGAATTCCGTCGAATTTTAATAGTTTTTTGTTTTAATTTATTAAAATTACCCATTTAATGGCAATTTTAATTAAATTTGATGTAAAAATGTAAAAATTTGGTCCTAGGGGATTTTGTTAGGGGTATGGGTACTCAAAAGAAATGGAAAGAGACCCCCTACACCCTTGGACCAAGTTTTATCTCAATTGGACAAGTTTTTCTAGGTCATTGTGCATGAAGAGTCAACAATTAATTGCTTTAATTTGGCTAAGTAAAAATGCCAAAAATTGTAAAATGAACAAAATTCATGAGAAAGAGTGGGAGAGGTTTCCTAAACCTTTTCCGAAGTTAGAAAAGTGATTTTCTAACTTAACCAACCCCCCTTTGCTTAGCCACATCCTCAAGTGACCATCTCCCTAAGAAAAGTGCGCCCCCTTTGGTTGTTGACTTAGCCAAACTAAAAAATTAAAGAAAAAACATAAGATAATCCCTAAGTGCGCCCTCCTAAGCCTCTAACTCATCATTTGGGTGAGTGAAAAGGTGTTTACCCCTTCCCTCACTCAACCCTCAAACCCTAAAGATGACCAAAACCCTAAAACTGCGCCCCTCCTTGAGATGATCATTTCTTTTGGGTGAATGAGACTTGGAGCTGATCCAAGAGGGTCTCTCTCCTCTCCCAAGTATAAAAGAATGCTTACCCCTCCTCATCTTCACATCTATTCTCAGAGCAAGTTTATGCTACCCAAATCTCTCCCATTTCTCTCTCTCATTTTGCTCTTTCTCTCTTGTAAATCTTGCTGAAAGGATTTGTAGAAACATTTTTCTCAATAATAGAAAAGCTTTGGAGGATCCATGGTGTGCATTGAGAGTCTTCTTGGTGCCATTTCTATGCTTCAGTGAGGTGACATCTTTGCCTTGTTTCTTTGTGTATTTATTGCTTAAGGATTTAGTTTAGGAGATCCAAGCAAAGTATTTTGCTTGGATAAATTTATGGTAGTATTGCTATAGATTTAGTGAGCTGAATTTTTATGATATTGCAAAGTATTTTGTTATCTCATTTGAATGTACTCACCTCCTTTCATTTTCTGTAGCACGATCTCACATTTTGGCAGGTCACCAAGGGTTTGGAAAGACAAATTTCAGATCTGGAAATTTGTCTCTTCAACCAACATAGGCCTCTAATATTTTCTATTTCATTTTCTGTCATTTCCCTTTCTCTTTTGGGCAAATTTCTGTTCTGTAATAGGGTTAAATTTACATATTTTCTTTGTTGATTTTTACATGTAAAATTTCTGCTATGTACTAACACAATTTTTTGAGTGTTTTGGTTGTTTTACAGGATTTCCAACAAACTTTAGCTGTTTTTTGCATGTTCTCGCCAGAAAAGGGGTTGGTGTTGCCCGTTTGGGGCCTCAAAACACTCAAGAAGAGCCTCCCAACTTGGGGTATCAAAACCCCCTTCTTCTTCTCTCTATCTCCTTCATTGTAAGCAGCCCAAGAGAGTCTCTTGGGATTGCATTCTTCTCATAGTTTCATATTTCTGTTTTGTAAATAATTGTTTAAATTTGCCTACAGCTTGCAAAGTGGTTTGGCATAGCCAACCCATGCAATATCGTAAGACTAGGTAGTTAGTTTTTAGTTTTATGCATCTAATTGCTTTCCCCACTTGTCCTTAAGGCAAGGTTGTGAGGCTAGGTTTGTTTGCTTATTTCTTAAGTTATTCATTTAATCATTCACCCACTTTGGCACAAAACCGGTAGGCTTGTCCTCCTCCTTGTGCCTTTGTTGAGGTTGCTAAGTATTTGGTTTATTTCTTATTTTCCCCACTTGGCAAGGTTGAGTGGCTAGCTGCAATTGTTTTACTTTCCAAGTCTTTATACTTGCATTGATTTATTTTGCCTACACCTTGCAAAGAGGTTTGATTTAACCAACCCATGCAATATTGTAAGGTTTGTTTTTCTTGTATAATTTGTTAATATCTTTCTAAAGTTGGGAAGTAATCATATGCTGCAATCTTTTTAAGTTGGAAGTAATCATATTCTATAGCTTTTAGGATTGGAGGTAATCATATCTAGTTTAACTAGGCACCCAAACTGGTACAACTTTCACCATCAAAAAGGGTGACTTGTGGAAACTACAAGGGATGGAAGTGAGGGACGGCTTCACGGCACTAAATGTCCTCCTTGCTTGAGCACCCAATCATTCCAGGTTGACTTGTGGAGCTAGGGAAGGACCTTGCTTGTCCTTCTTCTTGAGCATCCAACAATCATTTTGGTCAAAGTGGTAAGAGTTTAGGGATAGACACATAGTCTAGGCTTGCATCTTCAAACCTTAATCCCCCTAACTAAAGAGAGACTTTAAAATTTTTCTAAAATTTACCTACAATACTTATGCTTTCATTTCCAATTATCTTTAGTTGTGCAAGTTTTATGTTCAAGGCATTTACATTTTCATGTGATTTACTTTACTAACATCTTTACTTTCCAAGTACTTTTTCTTTCAAGTTGGGTGCATTTACTTCAAGTCTATCTATCTCTAAAGTTGCGCATTATCTCTCTTTGGGTGATTTACTTTCAAGTTCTCTTGCTTCCTAAGTTGCGCACTAGCTTTCATTAGCAAATTATTTCCAAGTTACTTTCAAGTTACATATTTCATTTGTGGATATCTCATGTTCATTGTATATTGGATCTAATTATTCTTTAGTTCTTTTGTATAGTTGTGCAATTGTCTAAGTTGTTAGTTCCATTGTACATTTGTTCTTAACATATTTCATTTCATAATTGTTTAAAGTGTAGATTATATCCTTTGTTTCATTGTGATTAGTTCATCTGATTGTATACTTGTTGTATGGTTTTTATTTACTCCATTTCACCCAACCTTTAGGCATTGTTATCCCCTATCCTAGGGATAACTAAGGAGATTATGTCTCGAGGCCCACAGGTCCTAAACATGGAGTACCGAGAGCCATATGACTTGAGCTTGGCCCTGGAGGGCCCATGTTTTCTTCAACACTTCCCATCTATTAGCAACAACAACATTCATCCCATCGGCCTAGTTCTGAAGTAGCGGTGGGTCTTTCTCCATGAGGTAATGAGTTCGGGTATCATGGTATGTGTCACTCTGATTCTCAAAACATTTGAATATGTGCATTGAATTCTCTTTTGTTTCATGACGTTTCTTGGAAATTATGCCCTTTAACTTGTCCATACCTAGGGGGGATGACAGAGTGCCCTAGTAAGTTGGTTCCCTTAGGGATGAGTTGCCACTGGGTGGGTCTATGAAAGGTCATCGTCCATTCCTTCCATACTTACCACTTTTCATCATTATCACTCTCATCTATCCCCTACATTGGTTCGGGCATTGGGTGTGCCAAGCTAGTAAGGGTTGTACCTTGCCTTATGGGAAGAAGGGGCTAAAGGCCCAGAGGGTAAAAGTAGCTAGAAAAAGTTAAAAGCCAAGATGAAACCTTGAGATTCTTCGCCCAGGGATTCCCGAGAAAGTAATAAAAGGCTTCTTAACAAATAAAACTCAAGACCTAGTTGGTGGATAGGAGGTCTTATCAGGGGCCGACCTATTAGGTCCATGGGCATGTAGCGGTATGACACTACTATTCATCTGGGCACCAAACCAGGGTAGTGTCTCTTGGTGGCATAGCCAGGAGATAGGGGGTCTCATCACAAGCCATCCTTCTCATTTTCGTGAAATGCTTGTGGGTAACACTGTCACCACTGGTCACCACGACAGGACAGTGTCCTTCAACTATTCTCTTGAAAGAAAGAAACAATAAGACAAAGAGTAAAAGGCATTGAATGGGCTAGGAAACAATTGCATCCATGACAAGGTGCAACTCACCCTCTACAGAGGCACCCATAGGTAAGACCTACATTGCCCTGTCATCACTGCACCCCTTGCCCAAACATTCCCTACGCCATCTCATACATTTACATGACCTATATTGGTCTTCACCTTGGAAACACCCTACACTTGAGGAGGATTAGCCCAATAGGACATCCTGAGACCCTCTCCAAACCTGGCTTGTTAAATAGCATAACGTCTTTGAGCATTTGTCTGGGTAAAGGGGGGTTTGATGCACATTTTTGGGTAACTTGATTATTAGATGTGATTAACATTGCTATGATCCCTGTGACTCATGAGCCCATGGAGGGCGTACTTGTTGTTGCTGCAGGACCATGCCTGACAGACAGGTACATATGGGGAGATGATTTGTTCGGACCTCCATGGGGCTAAAATCCCACCAGATGGATGTTGTGACCCCAACCAGGGGCAAAAGAATGCCAGAGGCTTGCACCGGAGAAAAGGGAGGACGTTCCACCAGAGACACTTTGGCAGGCTTGGACCTAGGGGGGTCTTGCCCTCCCACCATGACGTTGGCCCTAGAAGGCCCTTGACATCATCATATGGAGCCTTAACGTCATCCAGTTAGGGTTTTGGCATGAAGATGGCTTGGTTAGCATTTGTGGAAGCCTCTGAGGCCTTTTGAGGCCGAATGTTTCACTTTGGAGGCCTAGCATTCCAAGAAGGGGCCATTTTAGTTAATTTTTTAAGGATAAAAGTTAAATTTATTTCTAAGTGCTTTTGTAATGTCCCCACTTTGGGACATCATCACAGTGCAGAGGTTTATGATGACCAGAGTAGCCAGATGGATGTTATAGCGAGTACAGGGGTTATTGAGAGGCATTGTGGAGTCCAGCTTGCATTGCTCATCATATTTCATCATTATGAGCCATTTCGCACAGGTTGGCTTTGGTTCCATTGCATTCCGACGATTTCCATGATTTTGACTATTTTGGGCTATAAGTTAATTAAATTCACTGAAGAGGTCATTTTGGGCACATTACTTGGAGGAACCTCTCAAAAGTCACTTTGGAGGGACAAGGTGAGCCAAAATGTATAAAGGAAAGGCAAGGGCCTCTACTCATTGATTCATGTATGTTTATCTTTTGGATTTCTGGCTTCTAGCTAGAGGGCCCATCTCTTGGGGGTTTTGACTTAACAAACCCTAGAGGACGATTCGGTGGTGAAAGATTCCACCTAGCTTGTCCCAAGCTTGGTCTCGGAGATGCAATACTCTCCCACACCATTCTAGATCGGTTCTACATCAGTGCAGGAGGGTTCTACACAGCCACAGGAACAGGAAGAGAAGGAGGGCACACCATTGGGGGTTTCCAACAAGGGGGGCACACCATCCTTGGAGAGAGATTCGTTGTAGGAGATTGGCAGGGCTTTTGGAGGTTCTATCACTTGGGTTTTCATTGCAGGGCCTTGGACATCGGATCTAGTCCATTCATGAGGAGTTTCAGGTGCTATTTGATTTATTATATGCATGGGACGAATTGGAGGAGAGGAGCAAACTTCATAAATTGGTTTCAGTCATTTACTAGCTCAAATCTTCACCATTTCGCTTGGGACTTCACCAGGGAGGTAACCAAGCCCTGATCTATCATTTTGGAGAGTTTGAAGAGGTTTGGAGGCCTCATTCATCCAAGCCGAATTATTAGGGTTTCATCCATCTAGGTGGGTGCACCATTCAGTGGAGGAGTTTCAGATCTACAGGGTTTGAGAGGGATCTTAGAGATTCGGGCACTTGGGTTGTTCTTGCCATCACCCGTTCTACCATTTGACATCTTTCTTGAGGTGATTGGACATCTTTGGCACTAGGGCCGAATTGTTGAGGAGATTCAACATTCTAGCAGGACGTGGCATCTTCCAGTGGGGGTTTGGCACTTGGCCCAGATCAACTTGGCATTGGTCCTCATCTCTTATCCAGCCTTGGGAGGCTTATTTTGTATTGTCAGGAGCTTTTTGTAGCAGCTCTATTGTCTATTTTTATAGCCATCTGTTGAACATTCCAGATCGGCATCTCCATTGTAGCAGGTTCTTCTATCTTATGAATAAAAGCAGATTTGAGATGTTTTTGGCTTGTCTATCATATTGCATATGGTTGAGGTATGTTCCATGGTTGTCTCTTGTTATTTGCTGCAAACATTCATATAAACACATCAGTAAACCCTAAGGCCGAAATCAAGAGGCCTTTCAACAACTAAACACACCTAAACAAGTAATTCAACAAAGTGTTTGACGAAATACCTCACTTAGAAAAAGTTTCAAAAGACACCCAAAACCGTGATGATCCTTGCATAATGACTTGGGATCATTACAACTTTCATTACAAATTTGGCAATCTTAATGCCATTTTTCTTGCTGTTTTAGGACAGTAAACAAAATCACTAAGAAGGCTTGCCTTTAGCATGTTTTCTTAGTCTTTAATTTTGCTAACGTATCATAGGCTTTCTTTGATAATTTTTTGCCCAACTTCTAACATAATTTTGCAAGACCTTTAGAAGCAGTTTTTAGCATCTTTTTCCCCCAATAGCTTGCTTAGTTTTTTAAGTTTGCAAACAACCAAGGGGAAGCTCTACCGAAATTTGGCAGATCCGGAGCATCCAGGACCCTCCTAAACTCGTCTTCTAATACCCAAACTCATTCTTCTATAAATATTTGTAAGTCTGTGGCCTCAAGTATAAAGGACAACAACCTTCTTCCAAAAATCATTGTAACAAATAAAAGAAAGAGTGGGATAACCCACTAGTCTCGCAATCCCCCACGGGGTGGGAGAACTATCTCTTTTTTGGTGTGTTTTTGTCTTGTTTATTTCCATTTCTGCAAAGCTAAAATCAATCTAAAATAAACCCATGCACCACAAAACATTAGTTAGATTTCATTTTGTAGATTAGATTAATTTAGATTTCCTTTCCTACAATTTTCTTTCAATAATTTCAATTTGGAAAATAAACCTTCCCCTCAGCAACCCTAGTATGCTCTTGGCCCTCGTGAATTTTGCTCGATATTGGGTTTCATTTAGAACGAGAACTGGTTAGTGCAAAGTAGTTTAATAGGGAAAACCTTATACCACTATTGTTCAATATGGGACCCATATTGGTAGATCGACTTGTGAATTTAGGGGGATACTCGTTGAGATTCGTTCTCTCCCCATTGGAACTCCTTGTGATTTTTCCAATACCCATTTAAGGGATAGTGGTTTAAGGAAACAGACATTAGATTAGATTTACTTTCTGTTTCACACTTACATCTTGAAATAACAAAGTGGTCTTGCAATTATCAAGCCACTTCACAAAATAAACCCACTAGTTCAAGCAAAAACCTTTAATAATAAAATTTATCAGGAACACTTGCAACACATTCCTACAACAACATTTTACATACATCTTGCAACAACTTTTACATTATTGGCATTGGTCTCTATATTGCTTATCATTTACTTTCAAGCATTTGTATCTGTTTCAAGTTATATCATTGATTTGCAAGTACTTCATATGATTTATATATCTAGCATAAGCAATTCCATTTATGTATCATATATGTTGTTGGAGTAGTTGTACATGTTCTTGCTTTCTTTAACTCCTAGAACAATAATTGTGCTTAGTTAATTAAGCCTTAGATTCTTTTTAGGGACTACCCCCCTTGGCTTCGCTAGGAGTTAGCCTAGATAGAGGAGTCAAGTGTCAAGTCATAACTACTTGACTCAAGACTTGCTTCCAAAGCCACACCCAGTGGATTGAAGATTTCTTCCACGTGACCCGAGGTGTGGATTAGGCGGCAACAGGGCCCAAACTTGAATGCCAAGCATGATGCAATTGTTGGGGATCAAAAATGCTAAAAGGGGTGAGAAAGGGGACATGGTATCACCAAGGAAAACTCGTGCGCAAGCAAAGGCCAGTGCCTGATCTTTGAAGATGACATTGGTATAGAGGATGATGAATATGATTCAGAATAGCCTTGTCTACCTTCCTTTGTAGCTGCTACAAGCCTAATGCGATGTCCTTTGTGCCCTATGCGGTGTAAGTTGTAACAAATCCTAATTGACATATGTTTCTTCGAGCATTTATGGTGTAAAGGGTTCTTTCTTTGTGGATGAATGTATCCAATTCTTGAAGCTTCTCTATCTTGGTTTTATTTGGTGCTTAAGGATTAGTGGTGAGATGTTCAAGTCTTCAAGATCGATTCATTTGAGGGGTAAGTTTTCCACTTGGAAGGAAGGTGTTATAGGATTTCTCCTTCCCTCTTCCTTTGTTGCTTTGGTGATTATTTGGTGCATTGCTTTGATCTTTCTTTTGGTTCCCTAGCAAGAAGTATTAAGTAAATTTATCAAATCATAGTTGATCTAGTTGGTGAGGGTTTTTCCATGAAGGTTACCTTCTTGTTGACCTTGATATTCATTATTGATCTTGATTGGGTGAGGGATTTCTCTTCCTCTTGGTTCTAATCTCAAATCCCTAATCCTTGAAGGACATAAACCAACTCCTTGGAGGGTTTTCTTCTTGACATCATTTCCATTTGATTCACCTTCACTCAATTGCCCTAGTTGGATTTGACACCGATCTCCATCTCCTTCCATCACTTATTCTAAAACCCTAAAAACTCTGTTTTACTAAGGCCACTTTCTACATCACCTTGTGATTCATTGTTTGGTCTTGGTAATCCTACTAGGGATACCACCCTTGAGCTGGAGTAGAGCCGGCCTAAAGTAAAGAGGATAGGTTACCGAGGTGATAGTGGTGACTATCCTAATAGTTGTCCTTGAGTTGTACCTTGTGGATTAGGGTTTTATCATTAAGTACAATTTGAGCGGTAACAATGTGTATTGTTTGTCTTCTTATACATCTTAGGGGATTTTATGTTTGTTGGTTATTCTATATTGTAGACAATAGTGATTTTAGCCCATGGTAGTATGCAGGATGCTGCTACAGGGTAGGTAATAAAATGGGCATTATTAAATCAGAAAATCTTCTTTCTTTCTGAAAGATGGAAAGACATTCAAAAAACTAGCTGCTCTTTGCCATTAAATAGGTGTTTATAGTATTTGAATGTGCACTGTGACAATAGGAGCTTCTAATATAAAATGCTTTGAAATCCTTTTAAATCTTTCTAGCAAACTCACCTGTATCAGAAGGAACTAATCCTATTTAGGATATTGATAATTGTTTCTGACCTGGTAGACAATGTTTTGATGCTGTTTTGATTCTTTATTAAGCGATGGTTGCACCTTATTAAGGGATTTAAATTGTATGTGGGCTGCTTATTCAAATTTGAGTAGGAAGTACAATTTTTTGCAACAGCTGACTGACATTTTGTATGGGCAACAAGGGTTTATAACTAATCATACTTTTGAAGAATATAAGTTGACTTTTCTCCAAAACATGAGAGAGATACTCATGATTGTCTACTATGTTGTCGCAGTTCACCATTTCTAACAGGAATAAGCAGTTACTAATTATTTGTTCTTTGCTCATGTATCAAGGTTGGTGATCCAATTCAATTGCCTGCTACGGTACTTTCTTCAAAAGCTGAACAGTTTGGGTAGGGTTTTCACTTTCTCTCCCGGCTTTTCTACAATGCTAGTTGCAGTGTATGTTGACTGCATTATCCTATCTTGTAGATACGGCATGAGTTTGTTCAAGAGATTTCAATTGGCTGGCTATCCAGTTCAGATGCTCAAGACTCAGTACCGTATGCATCCTGAGGTCATACATGCTTCTCTTTCCCAGTTCCTAGCTTTAAAACTCAACAAATCACATGCATAGCCTTTCAATAAGACAGTCTGCTATTGTTTTACAGTTTTCCTTCACATTAGTTAATGCTTAAAACATTTTTGTCACTACCAACACAATACAGATAAGGGAGTTCCCTTCAAGGGAATTCTATTCAGAGGCTTTAGAGGATGGCGAGGATGTTCTACATCAAACAAAGCGTGCATGGCATGAATATCGTTGCTTTGGGCCATTTAGTTTCTTCGATATAGAAGGAGAAGAATCTCAACCTACAGGAAGTGGTTCTTGGGTAAACATTGAAGAAGCAGAATTGGTTCTCCTCTTATACCGACATTTGGTGGCAAAATATCCTGAACTTAAAGTAGGATCTAAAGTGGCTGTCATCTCACCATATAAGCAGCAAGTTAAGCTAATACGTGAGCGCCTTCGTGATGTCGTTGGAGTGGAAGCAGCTCGACTCATTGATGTGAATACAATTGATGGTTTCCAGGTAAAGTGTATTCCATTTCTTGGGTGTTGCTGGTTAGCAAGTCAGCAGATCAGCATCAGGTGTGTGTGTTGATCCATATTACTTTCTGGTTTCAGGGAAGGGAAAAGGATGTGGCAATCTTCTCTTGTGTACGAGCAAATGTTGGGAAAGGCATTGGATTTGTATCTGATTTTCGCCGTATGAATGTTGGCATTACAAGAGCAAGGGCATCTATGTTGGTAGGTGTTTCTCTCAATTCAGTAGTTTTATAAAATGAATTTATATTTCCAAATCATTCCTTGTTATACTTAAGTATATGTTCAATTTCCTTTATAACATTTTGGTGATGCTTTACACAGGTGGTTGGCTCTGCCTCAACATTGATGCAAGATAAGCATTGGAGCAATCTAGTAAAAAGTGCTCAACAAAGGAAATGCATATTAAAGGTGAAAAATTATAGTACTGAAAACTTTGACAGTTTTGTGGTATTTGGCATTTGCTATTAAAGAAGGGTGGTAAAATGGAAAGACTGACTCTCCCAAAATCATACACTGGAAAACATAATTAACTAGAATTGCATAAAGGTTACAAAGTTCATATTTTATATGTTCTTGTCAGAGCATAGTTGCCATACTCATACTTCACTTATACTTGCTGAGGCAGGTGACTTGGCATACTTGGCAGTATAAAAAAGCAAAAAAAATCCTTTCTAATTCAGAAAGAATTACCTATGATTACAGTAAGTATTGATTGGGGATTCTTTTCATACTTGTCAAGTACTTATCAATACTTGCAATTATAGTGAACTGACTAAATAATCCTCAGTCAACGTATGTTGCCCGAGTACTTGTCTGGGTGTTAAATTTGCATGCAGCAGCGAGAGCCATTCTCCTGGAGGATGCCTAAGACCCTAGACAAGATCTA
>CBVK0101357844.1:0-11617 GCA_900067695.1 Picea abies | reverse complement strand
TTGCTCATAAAGCTGCTTTGCATACTCGAACCATTGATAGGCTGTGATATTATTTTCAGTTTGTTTCTTTCTCGTTTGAAGCTCCTTCCAAAATAACTTGGGGTTATTTTTCCCCAAGAAGATTAGTTCCTCCCTCCTTGAGATCATGAAATCAGATTTCTTCTTTCTTACAATTTGCTTGTAAGCTTTTATGCTTATTTCTTTATGGCTTGACTCTTTCAAAGTTTTCCTTGTTGTTTTGCATTCCTCATCAAACCAAACATTAACCAAAAAGCAGTTTGTTTTAGATTTTCTGTTTTTTGCTCTTTTGAATTTTGTAAGTGCGCTTTGGATTAAATTTGTTAACTCATGGCTATGAAGGCCCTGGGATGGAATTTTCTCCTTGTTAAACAACCTCTTTAGTGCTATCTTGAAGGTGTTACAGTTTTTTTGAGTCAACAGAATTCTACCCTTTGAAGGAGGTTGTCGGATGTGTTGTTTTTTGTCCCATGTTGTTGTTGTTTAGCCCAAGTTAGACTTAAATAGATTGGTTTATGATCAGATTTCAACTTCCACAATTGTTCACCAATCAAAACTCCATCCATTTTCTCACACAAGCCATGTGAACAAATTGCATAGTCTACTACACTTGCTCCATTGTAGGTATTGCAGGTAAAATTGCCAGAATTCGCCCATCTAGCCACCCCATTACAAATGACTAAGTCAAATGCCCCACATAAAGTAAGCAGTTGTTCGCCAAAAAAGTTGGAGCTTTTGTTGTCCTCTGAAACTCTTGTCCACTGATGATTTCTCTCTTCTGTAAGCCAAATGGGGTTGCATTCTTCCTTACAACGAAGAATACTAGCTTGTTCACATGTTGTCCTAGCATTGAAATCACCCACTATAAGGACTTCGCTTAGTTGAGAGTATGTTGCAATATCGTTTTTTTAAGGCTACAAAGGGGTCTTTGTGATTAAGCCCACTACTTTTGTAAGTTTTTGAGACTTGTGGAGCAAAATAACATGTTGCAATCCTGATGATGTTACCATTTTCTGATATTTTAAACCAAATGTATTGTTTATTTGAGTCTTCTCTTTCTAACTGAATGAGACGACCTTTTTTTTTCTTCACTAAGACCATGATACCCCTGTGCCCTTTACCATTCTCAGTTGCTTTGTTCCACATTGCCATCTTCACATACTCTTCAAACATAGGTGTCTTGCACCCTTCATGCTCATGTGTTTCCAATAGACAAATTATGTCCCTATTTTTCGCGATAGGTCCTAACCTAGGTCCCCGCCTCCAAGGATAACCTCTGCAATTCCAACAAACTAAACTTAAGGAAACCTGGGAATAGTTTGATTGCTATTTGTTTTGGTCTACAAGACTCAAAGTTGAGTCTTCACCCCTATTTGTCCCAACTGCCCTTGTTGCATATTTTCCTGCTAGTGAAATGGTTGTCTATTCTTGGCTACCAACTTGCTATCATGTTTTAGAATGAGAACCGAAAAAGGCAATAACAACTTTTCATTTGAACAACCATGCTCTTTTTCTCTCATCCCTTGCTGCCCTAACCTTTAACAACTCTTCCTTTCTTTCCTCTTGTTGTTTAATAGTTAAATCTTCACCTAGAAAAAAGCAGGAGCCTCTCAAGAGTTGCTTCTTGCCTAGGAGAATTTGCTTGTCACGTATGCTAGACATGATGACTTGTATGGTCCTAGCTCTCTCTCCACTAGGCTTGCCCACCCTCCATGCTTGGCAAATTCGGCCTTGCCAAAGCAACTTGTCCTTCAAAAATTCACTTGTAAGATCGAGAGTACGTTCATTTTTTCCATACTCTCTCACACCTTTGATAATTATGTTTGCTTCCCTACCTTGTCTTTCCTTGTTTTGTCTACTTTGCATGTCATCCCCCTGGCTGTGTGTTTCTTTTTCCATATGAGCAGAATTGCTAATGACTTGTACCCAAGTTTGGGAATTTTTTCTCTTTATCTCATATTTTCACTCCATGGATGTATGCTTGTTCACCTGTTTTCCCTTCAGCGTTGGGTGTTTTAGAGTTCATCACCTCTCTAATTTCCACCATGGAATCTTCCCTGATTTTCCTGGCATCCTTCAAGCCTTGCCATTCAGCCTTTGTTTCCAAAAAGGATTCTTGCAACATGGTCACTCGCTCTGTTAAAACTTTATTGTTTTCTGTTAAGTCCTGATTTGCTACTATCAATAGTTGGATTTGAAGGTCTCTCTCAATCCCTTTGACTTCCAAAACCTCCAATCTCCTCTTGGAATTTAATAACTCTTGCACATACAGGTCATATGACCATGTGAGAGGTGTGGATGTGGGACTGTACAACGCAAAATCATCATTGTCTTTAGTTCTGTTGTTGTCACACCATTGCAAAGGAGGCTTGTTTGAAAGTTTATTATGGAGGGCCCTTTTTGTCCTTGTCTGTTCCCATTTTAGACGAGCAGCTCTGCATTTTAAAATACCCCGAAACTGTTTGGCATTGACCCAAACCCACTTCCCTGCTTTGCTTGAGGAGGCAATTTTTACTTGCCCTAAATGGTTTTCTTCATCCGAGACAGGTACCTCTTGCCCATTTTTTATGAGTGTTGAGTGTAAACACTTTATGTGTTGAGATGTTTGGAAGTGATGACTCTTCTACATCACAACTATGTTAATTCCAAGTTTTTGGGGTTGTAGGGAATAATTGCAAAAATTGTCAGTTATCTATTCAAAAGCATACAAGCCATTAATAATTTACAAAAGAATTGTGGTTATGTTATTGTTTGATTCCATTGAGATAATACAAAGTCCATAAAGACCCTAATCAATATCATGTTTTTCATAGGTGATCTATGATTTTTTCATTATCAAGGCACCATTTGTGTGTTATTGTCAAGGCGATGACATGATCCATGATGATATATGTTTGGTTGGTTGTAACTTCTAGTTGTTGAGATATCTTGTCATGTGTTATTTCTATTTTTGTTATTTTCTTTTGTTATTTTTTAAGACTATTTTGGTGCAACTTTTGTGCATGGCATCGTAAGGGACATCATTGTGTGTGGTGTGAGTTAGCATGGACTAGAAGGGGAATCAAAGTTTGTGAACAATAGGTGGCTAAGGTGCAAGTGGAGTTAATGATTTCTGCAAATAAAAGGTTATGATGGCAAGAGGAATGGGAGCACATGACTTTAGTGGAAGTGCAACCTCAAGACCAACATGCAACATCAATTGTTGTTCAATTGTTTGCAATTAGAGAGAGGGAAAAGGAATTCACTCTATTTATAGAAATTCACGAGCAGAAATATGAAATCATGGAAGCCAAGTTGGACACTTTGTTTTCTTTGGTAGCCAAATCCTTGAATGTTCCATGGAGTCTACTCAATCCTCTACCCATATCCCAATTTCTTTTGTAGACTCAACTCATCATGTTCCATCACATATTTGAGAGAAGAAACTATTGTGGTTTAATACTACGATCTATCAACTCAGAATTTTGTCTCAAGAATGGTCAATTTAGCATTACGAGCCAAGATGTTCAAGCCATCAATTGTCTTGGGGGTGAAATGTGAGGTTGGTGTTAGTCTTAATCATGTTTTGTAGGGTAGTTTTAATACTAAGTCAGTATATCTTCCATTATACATGTCGTGTTAATAGTCATAGGCATAGGACAACAATATCAACTTCAATTTGAGCAATCTTTTTGGGGTTTTAGATCATTTTGAACTGTTGATTTTGGCTAGGATTTTGTTGTTATGTACTTTGTTGTCCAGTTCGACCACGGCCTTATTTTAATATTAAAATTATTCATTTTTGTTAAAAAACGACATATTGAATAGAGGAAAACTCTGCCAACATTTTCATATAGAAGACAACATGTGCATTAACATTGAATGCAACAATAATAGGTCACCTCTATGAGTGAAAGTTTGAGCACCCTTTCCATTTATGCGTGACCTTCAAGAAACATTGTAGGGTTTATCAACGGTACACGATTCTATCATTTCATTCAAATGTTATTAGTTCTCTTTGTCTCTGATCAAGTGATTTTCTATGGATTATATTTTATAGTGGATGCTCCAAATTCCTTGTGCAACAAGCTACATTGGATGCATGGGAAAAGATAAGTTTAGGGTAGACATGAAGAAAAATTCAAAGGCTATTGGAGTCAATGTAACTTCCATTATCTTCAATGTTGTTCATTTTCATTGTTTTATACTTTCATTTGGCCAATATTTACAAGAGTACAATGTTCCATATAAATCATTGATATTGGAAACTATTTTTTGTGTTTCATATAGGCACATTTCTATGATGAAACAAAACCAACTAGTACATGTGATGTTCTTGTGATTGGGAGTGAAAGGTTAGTATTGAAAAGGTTTCAATGTCTTTTATCAATTCTTGATTAGAATACTTGATGTTTGTCAATTTAACAATAGTACATTGTCATTATGCATATTTTCTTGTTATGTTGATCAGTAATCTGAATAACCATTGAATTTCACAAAAGTTATTAAATAACTCATATGGGCGTTAAAGTTATGTTGGGACAAAAAATTTAGGACAAGTTTTGGGAATTGCACAGGAGCACGCATAGAAGAAGGAAAGGCAATTAGTGCATTTTCAGGATCAACACGTGCAAAAGAAGGAAGACAGTTATAAGTCATTAGGCATTTTGGGTCCACTGAAACGGTCTAAGCCCTAATGTAAATGTATAAATATGTAAGGGTTTCGGGTAGAAAGTAGTATGTGAGTATGAGAGGATGAGCTTATGAAAGCAAGTTGTGCATGATAGATGTGAGTGAGTAAGAAGAGCTCAGTGTGCATTGTATGCGTGAACGACAAGGGCATTTTGAGGTAGAACTAAGATATCATGTATGAGTGTAGTGCACATACTTTTGTAAGGGATGATTTTGAATAATAATATAAGAAGTCAATTGTTGTGGATGTAGTCCATCTTGGGTAAACCACGCTAAATATGGTGTCTCTGTGTTATGCTATGATGTGTTTGTTTGTTTTGTGTATTGCGCGCATATGATTTACTTATATTATTATGCATCCATTATATGTTTTTGCACACATGGTATAAGATATAGTGAATGTTAAGTATAATGGTTATGATGAATGCATTCCATCCCTTCATGACTGCGGAAACTTGGTTCCTACAGTCCCCATAGATACCTCGGGTGAGACTTCACTTGCTTGCAAGTGATGCCGAAAGGGTCAGTATCTTAGGGATTTGTTGGTGAATTAATGGTGAACCTCGAGTCTTCCCATTGCACACCAACAAGGTAATATGTCAATCTTTTGCATATGTTATGTGGAAAGAAATTTAAGCTCGTTTACATTTAGTAAAGTTGTAATCTGAAGTTTACTGAGAGAATTCTCTTGTTGATTTGTTTCAATGACTTTGGGTGTGCCTTGTAATTTGTGATGGTAAGTACTTGGGTCTTCCACTCCATTTTTTTTAAATGGCATTACAAATTTTCTGAATTTTAATTCTTATCTTTTTAAGGCTACTAAGGTTTATATTTTAAGATGGATACCAATTTCATTGGCATGTGAGAAATAATAGATATAACTATATCCATTCAGAAAAGCATAACAATTTGGCCTCCAAGAAGGTAGAAGATCCAATCTACATCCATTCTAATTTAGTGGACAATACTGGAGAGTGTGATAAAAGCCATGCATGCTCATAAAAACAAGGTTATGACCTTCTTCATGCTCATGTTGAAAAAGTCTTCAAAGTTATCAATGATCAATGATGGTTATAACTTATAAAATTATCAATTACGGTACCTAAATGGATAATACCAACATGCATGAGAACTCTCTTTTTTGGTTATAACTTATAGTTCTACTCTTGTGATTCCTGAATGGTTTCGATTCTTAACTCTAATTTTTTAGGATTCTTAACTCTAATTAACATTGAATGCAACAATAATAGGTCACCTCTAGGAGTGAAAGTTTGAGCACCCTTTCCATTTATCTGTGATCCTCGAGAAATATTGTGGGGTTTATCAACAGTTCACAATTCTATTATTTCATTCAAATGCTATTAGTTCTCTTTGTCTCTGATTCGGTAATTTTCTATGGATTATATTTTATAGTGGGTGCTCCAAATTCCTTGTGCAACAAGCTACATTGGATGCATGGGGAAGGACAAGTTTAGGGAAGACATGAAGAAAAATTCAAAGGCTATTAGAGTCAATGTAACTTCCATTATCTTCAATATTGTTCATTTTCATTGTTTTATACTTTCATTTGGCCAATATTTACAAGAGTACAATGTTCCCTAAAAATCATTGATATTAGAAACTATTTTTTGTGTTTCATATAGGCACATTTTTATGAGGATGAAACAAAACCAAATAGTGCATGTGATGTTCTTGTGCTTGGGAGTGAAAGGTTAGTACTAAAAAGGTTTCAGTGTCTTTTATCAATTCTTGATTATAATGGATGATGTTTGTCATTTTAACGATATTACATTGTCATTATGCATATTTGATTTTTATGTTGATGAGTAATCTCAATAACCACTGAATTTCAAAAAAGTTATTAAATAACTTATATGGATGTTAAAGGTAATGTGTCTCTCTTTTGCATATGTTGTGCGGCAAGCAATTTAAGCTCGTTTACATTTAGTAAATTTGTAATCTGAAGTTTACTGAGAGAATACTCTTGTTGATTTGTTTCAATGGCTTTGGATGTCCCACTCAAATGGTTTCAATGGCTTTGGGTGTGCCTTGTAACTTGTGATGGTAAGTACTTGGGTCTTCCACTCCATTTTTTTTAAATGACATTGTAAATTTTCTGAAATTTAATTCTTATATTTTTTCGGCTACTAAGGTTTATATTTTAAGATAGATACCAATTTCATTGGCACAAGAGAAATATTAGATACAACTATTACCATTTAGGAAAGAATAACAATTTGGCCTCCAAGAAGGTAGAAGATCCAATCTACATCCTTTCTAATTTAGTGGGAAAGACTCGAGAGTGTGATAAAATCCATGCATGCTCATAAAAACAAGGTTATGACCTTCTTCATGCTCATGTTGAAACAATTTTAAAGTTATCAATGATCAATGATGGTTACAACTTATCAAATTATCAATTATGGTACCTAAATGGCTAATGCTAATATGCATGAGAACTCTCTTTTTTTGTTATAACTTATAGTTCCACTCTTGTGATTCTTCAATGGTTTTGATTCTTATTATAAAAATATTCTTAAATTTTTCTCAACATTTCCCCGTTGTATCTGAATCCTGGATTTCCAAAGATTTGGCAAAATTATATCTGTATTTGTATCCTTGTAACTTAGGTTACACCTCCTCCAACTTCTCATCTTTAGGTAAACCATTAATAAGAGAATTGCAAGTGACATTGTTGGGCTCACAACCAACTTCTAACATTTCTCCCATAGCTCATGAGGCTCCACTTGTTTGTCAACATTATAGAGAGCAATAGTCAAGGCATCACAAGTAAAAACATTTGTCTCAATACTAGTAGGTTTAATCCATTCAAAGTAATTGTTTCCATTCGGAAAAAGTGTGTTTCTTCTCACTCCGTTATATATCTGAAAGGCCTTTTCCACGTGTTCAACCTTATAATGTACATTAAATATCACTATGTAAGTGACAATGTTAGGAGCACAAGTAGAAGCAATTACTTGGCCAAATATTTCGTTTACCTCTGAACTTTTACCCATTTTTCGGTAGTCATGTACAAGTGTTGTATATGTTGCAACATTGGGAGGACACCCTTCCTTTTTCATTTCATGAAACCACTTATGAGTCTATTGAATGAGGTCTACTTTACAAAAGTAAAAGTAAAAAGAATAACACCATTATATTTCATCTCCTTGAATAGCAAGATCATTTTATTCACCATATACAGCCTGAGTGGGCCTAATGGTTAAGAACATGTGTTTCCTCCTAAGAGGTCACAAGTTCAAATCCAGAGGAGGGTAGGGTATGTATACCTACGTAGACTTTACTAGGGGGTATGTATACCTACGTAGACTTTACTAGTAAAATCGTTGGGCGAAGGAGGTCTTATACACCAATTTGGTGTCTGGCTTGGTCGTGACCTTAAAAATAGATTATTATTATTATTATTATTATTATTATAACATTAGTGTATGTACTAGTAGTAGGAATGAAGCCCTTCATCATTTATCGTAAAACACCAAAGTACTCCTCAAATTTAGCTCTTGTGCAAAGACATTGGGAAAATTGTCCCACAGTTACCCAAACCCATCATCAATCATATCATGATATTTCTAGTCAAATCCAAAATCTATGTTCTTTGGGGGGGCTCTTCCTTGCAAATGACACCACATGAGGCTTTGTAAGTTATTTAACTTAGAGGGTAACCCTAGGTGCCATCTCTTTTAGCAATTTAAGCATCCTTGAAATAAGTATCTATGAGAGAATTCAAGATTGAACTATTGTTCCATGTTTGAATTCTTAAGTAGCATGAAGGGTAGAAGACGACGAATCATTGTTTTGTTGTTTCCAAAGGGGTTTTCTATCCTTAATACATATTCCAATGGAGAACTTGAGCAATGTAAGGTATCGGGTTCTCTTGTCTCATTGCAACAAGCCATTGCTAGATAATCCTTTAAAGCTATATTTATAATAAATATGACTGGGTTTTTGCTTTCAGGAATTTGAAGACAAACCTAATTGAGATCTTTGGTAGATCTAGAATGGGGGATGTTGTACTTATTAATTGTATTGCTCAACTAATTTTGTTTGACATATATCTCGAGCTTTTAAATTCCATGAAAAAATTATGGGAATTTTTCCAAGCTTACACAAACCATCAAGAAGTCAATTGCAGGTTATATATTATTTAGTATTTGGTCTTATGCCCTTGGATGTTATTTTAGTTTTAAAAAATGAAATGCCTTATCCATGTCACCATGCTTGCAATAACCATCAATCAAACTATGATGGCTATACACATCATGAATAAGACCCTTATTTTGCATCTGCTCAAAACATTTCCTAGCCTCACTCAATTGACCATCATGACAAAACTTGTGAATCACAACATATAAATATAATTATTAAATACAAAACCTTTCTTCACTTTGTCTCTTGGCAACTTGAGAACTACTTTAATATTGACATCCATGCAAAACTAATGTATGAGTGTTATGTAAGTGACAACATTGTTGATATTTTGGTAGCTGCAAGAGGATCTTTCCCTCTTAGATGACCTTTCTTAGATGCAGAGAATATTCCGGAAGCAAGAGATCCATTGGACAGATATTGAAATACCCTAGAAGAGAAGTAGGCCCAGAAAAATAAAGTAAGGATGAAAAGACACATGTCCAAAGAAGAAGTCGACCCAGTCTAGTGGCCAGGAAGACTATAAATATAGGATGTCTTGGCTCATTTGTTCACTCACTCACACTCTCCCAACTACACAGAAGCAAGGTGCAATTTGGAGAAAGTGACATAGTAGTTGCAACTACACAGTTTATTCTTGTTCAGTCTTTTTGTATCTCTCTCTTGTGCGCTACTCCTTGAGAAGGTGTGTTATGTTTGTATGGTGTTGTTGTTGCAGTTGTGATGGTATTTTTGGTTGAGCTAGAACTTGTGCTAGGTTTTATCTGATTGGACTTGCTTTGTGAACGAAATCTATCTAAGAAAGGTTGTTGGGTTTTTCCTTTTCCCAAGATAAATCTCTTGTGTTCTTTTTGTCTCTTGTTTATGTTGCTATTGCTCAGTAATATATATATATTAATGGTAATGAAGTAAAAGAACACAAGTAACTCTAATGCTTTGTAAATAAGGAAAATCTAACATGGTATCAGAGTTGGTTACCTTCAGAACAGTTTGACCGCTGGAAGGAAGATCGCTACAACGACACCTTGCAGTTGCAATACTTTGTCGAGCTCATTGAGCACTATCCCAAGGTCATTGGGGATTATTCCTTCACATAGCAGTGTGTCCTAACCTAGTGCACCCCCTGAAACCCTCAATGCACAGTTTGGTAAAGTTTGAAAAATTGAGGTTTTTCAGTGCTAGGGTTTCTACGAGCGAAAAATGTCAACCAACATGAGAGTTGAAGATAGATTGGATGGAGCAGACAACTTCAGAGTGAGATCGGAAGAGACATGGTATCAGAGTTGGTTACCTTCAGAACAGTTTGACCGCTGGAAGGAAGATCGCTACAACGACACCTTGCAGTTGCAATACTTTGTCGAGCTCATTGAGCACTATCCCAAGGTCATTGGGGATTATTCCTTCACATAGCAGTGTGTCCTAACCTAGTGCACCCCCTGAAACCCTCAATGCACAGTTTGGTAAAGTTTGAAAAATTGAGGTTTTTCAGTGCTAGGGTTTCTACGAGCGAAAAATGTCAACCAACATGAGAGTTGAAGATAGATTGGATGGAGCAGACAACTTCAGATCCTGGAAGCATAGAGTTCTCCTCATTCTAGAAGAGAATGATTTATTGGATCATGTCAAGCAGGTGCTTCCAAAACTAGAAGAAGAAGAAGACGCTAAAGCAAAGTTCAAGAATAATGATGTCAAGGCCAAGAGGATCTTAATAGACTCAATAAATGATCATCTGATACCTAATATATCATAATTGAAGACACTGAAGGAAATTTTTGATGCCCTAACCATACTTTATGAAAGTAAGAATACTAGTAAGAATCTTACTCTACGACATCAACTCAGAAACGTGACCATGAACCATTAAAAAACAATAGTAAGTTATTTCATGAGGATCGCACAGATCAAGGACCAACTAGTAGCCATTGGATATCCAGTAGAATATGTTGAACTTGTGACTACTACACTCAATGGATTTCCCTCCTCTTGGGACCCATTTGTTCAAGGGATTTCACCAAAAGAAGATTGCCCAAATTTGACAAGTTGTGGACAGACTGTACCCAAGAAGAATCTAGGTTGATATCCAAATCATAGAAGATTAATGATGATGAAAATCAAGCACTTGTTTCCCAAGTGAGGAAGAGGAAGGAAAGGGAAGAAGGTAGCCCAAAGAAGCCTAAGAAACCACACTACAAGAAGGATGAAGAGTATGTCCTTTAGCCAGTAGTGCGGTTTGCATATCAGGCTTGATGTTTTATTATATTGATGAAGTTTAAGTAAGTGTTGTAACTAGAATAACAATCTTTAGAATTCTATTGTTGTTATCGCTATTACTAGTTTAGCAAACACTTGATTATTGTTGTTACGACTACCATTAAGTAAATGCTCATATTAATAATGCACTTGTTTACAAGATAAATTGATATCCTCTAGGAGATGTTCTTGGTTGACCTTGTTCCATGTAGGTTATCTTGTAAATTTCATGGAGGTTACCATGGAGATATTGTTGTTCTTGTTTCTTATTCCAGGCAGGTCATAGGTAATAGCTTTCAGAGGGAGCAATAATGACTGTTGCAGAAGGAAACATGAAGTAGACTATCCAGACATAGATTTGTGTAATGAAGGATAGGAGGAGGTTAGCACATGCAGAGGGAGAAAATGACTTCGAAGACTACATAGCTTCAAAAGGAGTTAAGCTTCAGAGGGAGCGTGCAGACTTAGAGTGAACCTGATCTCAGAGAGAGTCAGTTGCTTAGAGACTTTC
>CBVK0101357830.1:0-27293 GCA_900067695.1 Picea abies | reverse complement strand
ATGAAATTGAAATGGACATTTGTTGAGATTATTATAAATTAATGGATAACTAGCAAAAACAAAGATGATTTAAAAGACCACATGGTAAACTTGTTCGACAACACTTTCAACAAGAAAGTGGTTACAAAGTTAGCCAGCGAGAATTTAAACTATACCAGGGCCCAGTGTAGGGAGAAATTGCAATTAGACCTCAAGCACGAGCGCCCTCCCATGGTTCCAGAGAAAGTGTGGAAGGCCCCGATAGAGGATGCAAAGGAAAACTTGTTTAAAAAACAAGAAAGGCATCCATGAGCTGGTCAAGCAAGGTACAACACATGTCATATTATTAGTGAAATATGATCATTTATGTTTTTCTTTCCTGTTTTAAGTAACAATTCTGATATCTATTTTTTTTCAAAAATTCCATATGTAGGATTGTTATCCACATTTTTGGTCATCAAAGGTGATGTCATGATAGTTTCATGATAATGGAAAATCAAACTCTTCACTAAGAACATTTTCCTGAGAAAGGTTACACTTGTTAGCTTCCTGAAATCATATTTTAAAGATAGTTCGCAGGCTGCATATATACTCTCCTACGAGAATGATTCATTCTCGCAGGCTGCATTCAGCCGGGATGCGAACTTCTCACACTGTACTCATGGTTAGGGTGAAAACATGTTTCTAAAAGAGGAAAATGGATAAGTTCTCGATCCTTCTAGAAGGAATCTTCTAGAAGGTACTGACTTTCCAGATATCTTGGGATCATTCCCTATCCAAGTAACTAATCTATCTTCTCCTATATATTGAGGAGATTGCTCATGGAAAGGGTTAACAATAAGAATTAGAAGCAAGCTAGCAAGAGATTGATTGGAGAATTAGTGCAAAACTGTATGGAGGACTGATGCTACAGCAGCAAGAGACAACAGCAAGGTCATCATATGTGGTTGATTTTATTCATGCATGAGCAAGTGTGTGTGTCAGAGATAGGATCCATCGAAAGGAGACCTATGAAATCAAGGCTCAGGTTGTAAGTTTCACTTTAAATTAATTCAATACAGTAATATGTCCCTTTCCCATAAAGATGATGTCACTTTATTACATAATTCCTTGATCATATGTATAGACTAGTTATTGAATATATCAATCTGCCTTTACTTCGATTGGTTTGTTCTGTTGTGATTTGAACGGGAAAAGAGCATTGGAGCAAAGCTTGGAACAATAGAGATATAAGGAAAGAGTTCATAAGGTATTTCCACAATCCTTACCTCTTAGTTCATTCAATAGGCTAGATCTAGGGAAAGTGTATTATTCTGTCATGTTTTATTCTAGATCCAGGTGGATCTAGGGAGATCGGTTTGTGTCCGCACTCACAAATTTATCCTGAAACAAAATTGGCGACTCCACTGGGGAACTATCCATTTTTTCTTGATGGTTTTTTGAATTTTCTGCGGCCATTTTCTCTGCTTGCATTTTTCTCTTGATTTGTTAGTCTCTGAGTCCTCAAGATACCCTGAGAGACCTTCTGGGTCTAAAAGTCAGTTTGTATTTTGCTTGATTTTTCAAAATTTTCATTAGTTTCAGGGATTCTCGCACTGTTTCCATTAGTAGCCTGCGAGAACCACTGAAGTTCGCACTCTGCTTATATATTTCAGTGTGAATAGTTTGCATTCTGCATCAGACTGGCCTGCGAGAACCATAGTTTCTCGCACTGTGTTACACGCTAGCCTGCGAACATATTTTTTGAAAATTTTGAATTCAAGTTTTGACTCTGTCAATAGCTCATATATGTTGATTTACACCTCTCTGGCTTATTGAATCAGTGACTTACATATCTTTTCCTGTAATTGGCTTGCTGGATCTAATCTAGGTTTTCTAGGCTTTTTCTTGCTTTGGTAACTTGACTTTCATGTCTTGGCCTTTTTTGGCATTTTTCTTCTCTCTGATTTTTGGAGTTGAATGTGTCTGACTGGCTGAGGAACAGAGATTGGTTGAGAGTTGATTTTTTGATGTTTCTCTTGTGATTGTTGATTCGAAAGGACAATTTTCATTTGCATTGAGAAGCTCCTTGGTTTGCTTTTGTTTTTGCTTCCATTGAAAGTATTGGATTGGGTTGTTTGTTCGGGTCTTTATAATTTGGTTTTCTTTTCTCATTTATCAGAGTTCTTCTTGGAAAGTAAACTGCATGTTTTCTTTCAAGATTTTTTGTTTTGCCTTTGAAACACCATTGAAAATCAAAATTTTAAAGTATTGAAGTTTTGAAAAAGACATCTAGACATTGTTCATTGATACATGATTGTTTGTATTGGCATCTGAAAGGAAATTGGGCATTGCATTTGCATTGTAATATTGAGTTTGATTCAGAAATTGTTCTCTCTCTCCCATAACTAGGATTCATCGAATGAAAAGATTATATTTCATCATATCCTTGCATTATTTGGGTCAGAGTCACACATCATGAGTTTCACTTCCGTTGCCTTTGAGTAAACAACAGCCATTAAAAACATTGCATAATATTAAAATTGATCTAGTAACTCTTTTCTAGGGTTCTTTTACACCAACATTTAGCTAGGCTAGTGCTTTGGAGTAGGAAGAGAGACACACTCTCCAAAAGCTCAAAAACACACAATAGTATCTTGAGTTAGGGAGTGTAAAATTCCATTGGCTGCATATTGTCCTGGGAAGCCCTTCTAACACAAGGGTCAAGCATTAGGTCTTATTGGTGTTGGCAGAGATACTAACCTACTTTGTTGACATCGGTGTAGAGATTGCACGTATTACGGGGGTCACTCCGAGGTATACCCACAATTATGAGTGGAAGCCTTTGAGCTGATTTCGAGCTAGATACCCTGCCTTTGCGTGTGGATCAGACTGACGACTGTTTCCCCAGGCAGTACTGTTGTTTGTGGTAACCTTAGTGGCCTTTCTCTCTAGGTTCTTACCCAAGGTGACTGTGGAGGGGTAAGTCTTCATGGTACCCGGAATCGACGTTGATCAAACTCACTCGGGCTCCTTGGAGGGTATACCCACGATTATGTGTGGGAGATTGTACCAGGGCGTAAGTTTGTTAAGCAGGTCGTTAACATAACTTTTCCACCCTAGCCCCGCCCCTTCTCGTCTTGTTGTTGCGACGTTGGATTTCATCACCAACTAGTGGCTTCGATATTAGAAGGTATTGTTTGCTTGGTGATTGCTTCTATATTTTTGTTTACTAGGGTGTGCTGATTGTTTCTTGAAGTTGACCATAGGATTTTCGTTGGGGAATTTGTTACTTATTTACAATTTCTCCCCTGTGACATTCACATAGGATGCAAGGTTTGTCTCCAGAACATCCGGAAGCTTCACAACCTTTGCACACAACAACACCTGAGGGTACCCCTAAGGAATCTCCTCGTCCAGGTGAAATCCCTCTTGTTACTTTATCACATGTGGACATAAGTGACGTCCCAAAAGTCTTTACACCACCTCCACAAGTCGAGACCACTTATCCTCTTTCGGAATTTCGAATTACCAATACTATAGAGGACTATTTCATTCATCGTGGTGAACGACCTTCAGGACGATTTCATCTTTCTGAAGAAACTCTTGCTATATATTCTGAATCAATTGCTGGGCCTTCTCACGGTGTAGTAGGCCAAGATCCTTCTTGGTCAGGTGATTTTTGATGAGTCTTGTTTGGTACTGAAACCCCTATCTATGAAATCATCAACCCTCCTGTGTCTCCTAAACCAGAAACTGCACCAGAGACTACAACTTATCGTTTTATTCTCCCTCCCGAGATGGCCCATCTCACTATTACTTCGAGTATCCAAACCATGATTCCGGAAACCACTCTTGCCCCTATTAATACCCAGCGAACTCCTGAGGCTAAATCGAATCTACCTCCTGGCTACCATGCGTTGAATCCTATGTTGAATGTTCTGCATCCAACACCACCACAAACTCCTGCTGGTTCTCCAGGTGGTCCTCAGTTTCCTGGGCATCCTATTCCCGGTTTCATCCCGACACTCCCTCAGTTTCCTACTGGTAATCCTAATGCTGGTAGCATTATTCCAACCGTTGCACCTAATGTACAAATTCCTGTTGGTGGCCAGGGTAATACATTTCCTTTTCCTGGACATACCGTAACTACTGCACAACCTACAATTAGTACACAACTTTTGGGTGGGACTGTCCCTTTGATAGGGGGACTAACCTCACCGTTAGGACCAAACATACCTCGTGCATTGGCCCAGTATTGGAATCAACTTATGCAAAAATTTCCTCAAAATTCCAGGGGGCAACAAACTGTCCCTACTACAGGCCAACCATATTCGGGGGTGACTAATCCTATCTGGGGTTCTGGTCAAACTACTCAACCCCAAACTCAAGGCCAAAATCCTTGGGGTTACTATCCTATTCAACCACCACAGGGCCAGCCAAGATATTCTCTCTGGGGGCAGACTGCATACGGTCCCACTGGTTTACTGACAGGGCTTCTGCCCCAAAGTCACCAGTATCCATAAGTGAATCGGCAGTTGCCTTTTCTTGCTACTCTGGATCTACCAGATTTGTCTAGGATTCTTAATGATCCTATTTGTCACTCTCCCCAATGGCCTGCTATTCTTGCAAAGCTTCCATCGGACATTCCAAAATTCGATGGGAAGGTGGGAGAGGACCCGAATAATCATGTCATGACTTTCCATTTGTGGTGTTTGCCCAACTCATTGATGGACGAATCCATTAGACTGCATCTTTTTCAAAGAACTCTTACAGGTGCTGCTGCAAAGTGGTACATTGAATTACCATGAGGTTTCTTTTTGGATTTCAACACCCTCGCAATGGCTTTTCTAACACATTACCAGTTACCGATCTGTTACGATACTGGAACTGATATTTTAACCTCCTTCAAACAAAGCATGCTCACTCATATATCTGATCATATTCATGAGTGGCGACGAAGGCGACGTCTCATCAAACTTGAGCTTCCTGATCAGTTACTGGAAGAATGGTTTACCAAATATTTTGTAAACAAAATTGGTAAAGACATTGCTATGGGCGGTGTTTTCATAGAAGATCAAGCTATTAGTCGTGCTCAGTATTTGGATCTCATTTATTCTCAAACGGGAACCTTGTATGATTTACCACCTGATTTACCTCGTCCTGGTACTTCTACCACTTCTGCACCTCCAGCTGCCTCACATGCAGCTAATGGTGTGATTGGTTCCACTCATAGCCATTCACATTCTGTTTCGACTACAACCCCGAAATCCAATCCTTCTAATGTGAAAAGTGCTCTGTCTCCTGCTCCTTCCCCCGGTAAAACATCCGAAGTGAACGCTGTTCAATCTACATCAACCGGTAAGAATAAATCTAAGAAGGGGAGAGGCAAGAATAAGGAGGGTAAAAACAATAATCCTAATGAGCAAACCAAATCGCCTCCTGTTGATGAATGGGATAAACACAAACCATGCTATCCTTGCCTTATCTATCTGAGACGTGCCAAGGTCAACAAGTTTCTTCAAGGAACACCGAAACCTTCTACGCCGACAGTCTTCTCTCAACCCTTCCTGTCTCAACAACATGCTTCATTGGTCATCCATGACCAACCATCTACCTCTACAAAATCCTATGTTTTGATGTGCACTGATGATTCTACGAAGAACAATGTTACACTTACCACTAGAGCTAAAGACTATACTCCTTCTAAGGAGAAGGTTGTCGACTTACCTCCCGATTTGGTTCATCTTTCTCCACCAAATCCACCTATGAATGGTCCTCTTCATATCGAACGACCAAGTCTTGATACAGTTTTACGACCTCCGAAAGGTGTCGTTAAGAAGTCGGCATTCAATCCTCATGCTAGGGCAGCCCAGAACTATAGCATTGTTGAAGATCTGGCCCAAGCACCCTTAGCGATGTCTGCCCTCGAAGTCCTTCAGTCTTGTCCTACACAACGAAGGGCTCTGTTGAAAGCGATAGGTAGAATTGATCCTACGGACTCGAATTTGATAGTCTTTAACTTGGAATATCATATTCCAAGGTTACCCCCACAGCTTGCATTTCAGATACAGGTTGTGGTCGCCGACAAGAGAATTTGTCGGATGGTCATTGATGAAGGTGCCTCTACGTGCGTAATGTGTTTTTCTTGTTGGAAAGCCATTGGCTATCCCTCGTTAACCAAATCAAAAAACACTTTGCGAGCCTTCAATGGCTCCGGTTTTAATCCATACAGTGTTTTTCCGTCGTTGCCTGTTACTCTAGAAGGTAAGACCGTCCAGGTGGAAGTGGAAGTTTTCAATACTCCCCTAGATTATAATCTTCTACTTGGACGAAGTTGGGTCGATTCTATGCATGCTGTCGTGTCAACCCTTTTTCGTGTCCTATGTTTTCCTCCCCAGGGAAAAGTGGTTACGGTCGATCAATTTGCTTTCTTTAATGCCGATACTCGCACAGGCAACATGTCGTTCATTGCCACACCCCACCGGGTTATGAGAATGTTCGTGTCAGTCTTTTAAAAGATTCGTCATTAATGGGTACTTTCCCCATACCACCACCACCACCCGATATTCCACTCCCGTCAGTTGCATCTATCAACATGATCTCTACTGTGCCTCGTGAACTTCCAGTGTCTGTTGACCCTTGGATTGTCCCTGATCCTGGAGATCATGTTCGTTTCGGCGACATTATGCCGTTAAGTCCGGTTGAGTCCGCTTACCAAGCTATTCAATCTGCAACCCTTACCACTTATTCTTGTGAGGAGTTGTCTCCTGATCCTTTCTGCGTTGTTTTTCCAACTGACGAGATGATCATGTCCATTTTGGATGAAAACCCTTGGGACGATGGACATCATCGTTCCATACTGTTTCTGGAACAGTAGACTCTGGAGAACTACCAATGGATTTCGACTCCGTCGACCGTTGTTGTTATTACGACCGTTCCTAAATCTACACGAGATGTGTTTGCAGAAGGGAACCTTAGTAACATTTTGCCCACAATACCCATAGATATTTCAGTGAAACTTGGAATCGTTGAGAACGTTCATATTGGAGCTTCATGTTCTCCCGACGAAATTGTCACCTATACTTCCTTGTTTACAGAATTTCGTGACATTTTTGCTTGGAGTTATGAAGAGATGTCTGGTATTGACCCTTCTATTGTGGTCCATGAAATTAAGACATACCCCGGAGCCAAGCCAGTTCGGCAACGCCTCCATCCTGTCCATCCACGTAAAGCAGCAGTGATTAAACTCGAAGTTGAAAAACTTCTTAAAGATAGTTTTATTTATCCCGTGGCATTGATAGAATGGGTGTCCAACCCAGTACCGATTGACAAAAAGGGTGGTAGTATACGCGTTTGTGTTGATTATCAGGATATCAACAAAGATTGTCCAAAGGACAATTTTCCAACCCCTTTCGTTGACCAGATCGTCGATGACTGTGCCGGTAGTGAAATCTTTTCCTTCATGGATGGATTTTCCGGCTATAATCAAATCAATATCGCTCCTGAGGACCAACATAAAATGGATTTTATTTGTCCTTGGGGTACTTTCGCCTACAGGAAACTCCCTTTCGGTCTGAAGAACATAGGTGCTACGTTCCAACGTGCTATGTCTTACGCATTTCACGATATCAAGCATATTGTTCAACCTTATCTGGATGATTTTCCGTCTCACTCTTTACGTAGGGCTGATCACCCTAATCATCTCCGAGTGATTTTTGTTCGTTGTCAATTCTATCGCATTCGCCTAAACCCTCATAAATGTGTTTTTTGCGTAGAATCTGGCTATCTCCTTGGTTTCATTGTTTCACGCCATGGGATCCGGGTTGATCCTATCAAGGTCGAGGCAATTCTTAATCTACCTCCTCCTTCTTCTTTACGCCAGTTACAAAGTTTGCAGGGGAAAGAAAACTTTCTTCATCGGTTCATCCTGAATTACGTCGAGATTACTCGAGGTTTCACACGTCTTTTAAAGAAAGATTCAGAGTTTGTCTGGGATAAGGTTGCTAACAACACCTTTGAAAATTTAAAGTTGTCCCTCACAAAAGCTCCTCTTATTTTCCCTCCGGATTATAGTCGAGATTACTTTCTTTATTTAGCTGCATCCGAGTATACTATCGGTATGGTCCTCGTTCAAGAGGATGATAACCATGATGAACATGTTATCTATTACTTGAGTAGAAGTTTATCATCCACGGAAATCAAGTACCAACATGTTGAGAAGCTGGCCTTGGCTACTGTTCAAGCAGTCCAACGTTTTTGTCATTATATTCTCTCCAGGAAGACTACGGTGATTTCACACTGTAACCCCATGAAACACATATTGACATGTCAATTGTTGGGGGGAAAGTACTCCAAGTGGATTGTTATTCTCCAGGAGTTCGATTTGGAATTTGATCGTGCCACGTCGAAGAAATCTCTAGTTTTCACTGAGTTAATTTGTGATTTTCCCCACACTACCACAAAAAAGGTAGCAGTTGATTCGTTACTTGACGAGTCACTTTTCCTTATCAATACCAATGATACTTGGTACAGAGATATCATTATATATCTCCAAACTCAAACTTTCCAGCCTACCTTATCCAATAATGAACGACGTCGTGTCCATTATCAAGCATGTCATTATATTATCCTTGGCGATACTCTTTACTGTCGAGGCATTGATTCTGTCTTCCGGCATTGTTTGACTTTTGAATAAGCCGAGAGAGTTTTGAATGACTGCCATTCCGGAGCATGTGGTGGTCATATGTCTGGGTATGCTACTGCCCATAAAATCTTACGTGCAGGTTATTTTTGGCCTTCCTTGTTTCATGACTGCATTATTGCTGTTCAGAAGTGTCATGCCTGCCAGACCTATAATCAGAATATTCGGTCGCATCCTGCTCCACTTCATCCTATAGTCTCAGTAGGTATGTTCGCTAAATGGGGCATTGACTTCATGACATGTCACCCTCACTCAGCCGGGGGGCATGGTTATATTATCGTAGCTATTGATTATTTCACTAAATGGGTCGAGGCGATGTCGACATTCGATAATACTGGGAAGACTGCAACCTTATTCCTTTTCAACCATGTCATTACTTGTTTTGGTGTTCCTCAGGCTATCGTTACCGATCACGATAGTCATTTTAGAAATAATATGATGTCTGAACTTACGGAGAAGTTGGGCCTTCGTCATGATAGTTCAACGCCCTATTATCCACAGGCCGATGGCCAGGTCGAAGCCATCAATAAGGTTCTCATCACTATGATTCGACGGATGATAGGAATCCATAAAACCAGTTGGCACACAATGTTATTTTCGACATTGTGGGCATATCGGAAATCTGTTAAGTCTACCACGGGATTTACACCTTTTCGATTATTTTATGGCATGGAAGCCATTCTGCCGATAGAATGTGAGATTACGTCTTTGAAACTAGCTGTAGAAATCTTACCAAATACTTCTACTGAAGAGGAACGTCTGTTGTATCTAATGCGACTAGACGAGACTCGCCGTGACGCTACTCTTGTATTATAAGCCCAGAAGAAATGTGTTAAGGCACAGTATGACAAGCATGTCAAACCTCATGTCTTCTCTGAAGGAGATCTTGTTCTTCTATATGAACAAGATAAAGATGTCTTAGGAGCTGGTAAATTCGAACCAATGTGGCGTGGGCCTTACATTGTTATAAAAGTTTTGGCAAAGGGGGCTTATGAGCTAGTGTATTATGATGGGGTACCTTTGAGAAAACCCAAAAATGGGTTGTACTTGAAGAAGTACTATGCATGAGTCATTTGTGCATGAAGTACTTGTATTTTTATGTATCATACTGAGTGTGTGTGATTACTTTTAGTTGAGTTTGACGTTATTTGGTATCTAGCCTTATGATTACATTGTGTTTGATTGTCATATGTCGGAGTATTCGCTACCTTATATTGGCTTCACTGACGGTGCTAGCCGTAGTACTCAGAACCTAGCTTTCGTTGTGTGGGCTATCTATGCCCCAAAAAACGAGCTTATATCTTTACGAGGTGTATGTCTTGGGCGGGCAACCAACAACATCGTAGAGTATAGCACCGTGATTGAGTTATTGGTTGATGCTATCTCTCTTGGAATTAGTCATTTGGTTGTGTGACTTGACTCGTAGCTAGTGGTGCTACAGCTAAGTAATGTCTATTCTATTCGAAGTCCTACATTATTAAGAGTATATTTGGGGATTCGCCTCTTGGAAAGAAATTTTGATCATATAGAATATCAACACATTCTGAGAAGTCTTAATACATTGACAGATTCTTTAGCTAATTATGTATTGGACAGGCATTTAAATCACTTATAAATCAAACACATTAAAATGTACACAAATGTAAAGTAAGACGGTAGAAACCATGTATATATATATATAAAGATCAAAGTTTGTTTTTACAAAATGAGTCCGAAGACCAAAATATCAAAAATGGAAGCTCATGGCTTCTACATAACGATATCATGGCATCAATGATGTTCACGATAGCACACTAATGTCCTAGCAACTCTGCGGAGCAAGCAACCCATAAAGGCGGAGACTCCCACGGTGTGACAGTGATCACGTCGTGGAATATCCTCCAGAGCCATATCTGGAACATTAGCCATCAAACCCTCTAAGTTCTGCTCCACTGTCAGATAGTCCTCAGCAAACTGGGGAACTGCTACTGCTGCCTCTCCTCGACGCTGGACAAGAGAACTACCAGCAGGTCTATATGCACCAAAGTCTGTGTTATCAAGAAATTTTGGTGTTAGTCTTCGGGTGAAATTACAAAACCAAAAACATTTAATATGATGAAAATACAAAAACATCTAAAAAGTTAAAAAGTTGGTGTACTTCTTACCAATATCTCCCCAATGTGCGTCTTCAGGAAGGGCAAGGTCAAGATCACCGCGAAATTCCAAGCCAGCATACGCATAATCCTCTATCATCAGGACCTGGCCTTGGAGCCAGTCGAAGAAGAGATCGTCATACCTAACGATCGGTCCTGTCACATGTCTAGCCATGAGTTGGCACCATCGTAACATCCGTGGATCCTTGGGACCCGGAAAGTGCCAATCAGCCTGAAGACTATACACTGGGACTCTCTCACAAAAGAAGGACACTAGCAATGATCCATAACCAAACTGTTTTAAATCTCCATGCCTGCTTTTGGTCAGTTGTTTCTTGAGGTTGCGTAACATTGCGTCAGCCTAGTTGAAAACCTGGGGCTCAAGACACTCGAGGGCATATTGAAAATAGCTCTACAGAGCCATATGCGGGGCAACACTTCCTGCCATCCGAGCGATAGTGAAGAGAATGGTACGGAGAGTTATATCAGTCACTCCCCAAATGGCCACTTTTCCTTTTTTTCTTTCAGCCTCTGGCACGCAATACTCTCGACAATACTCACTCATTTTCAAGCCACCTCGGCGGTTACCAGTCAAACTGACATAAGAACCCCGTCTTGACAACCCAGTCAGGAAATAGATATCCTCAATATCAATCGTCAATGTGTGAGCACCGACATTGAAAACCTGCTGATCCGGATCCCACATCCGAACTAAATGTTCCAACAATCGAACTTGGGCTCTCATGCCCGGTATACGGAAATATTTTAAGAGACCACAATCTCTTAAAGCGGCAATTGTCAGAGGGTGATTTTCAACGTTGGTGTTATCTTCCTCGTGTTCACGTTCTCTCCATTCGAGCACCATTGTGATGGTTATAAACCTGCATAGGGAACATAGGAAGATGATTAAAACTCTCATTCATGGAATAAACCCTTTTTATTAGCTAAAAATTTTTAAAAAAATTGGGCTCTGCGCTGTTCGCAGGTGGCTTTAACGCACAATGCAAACTTCTCGCACTGTAGCTCAAGATCACCTGTGAGAAAGAGGACTTCTCGCAGGCCCCGTATGGGTAGCCTGCGAGAATCCTCCTTCACGCATAGGGTTTCAAAAACTAACTCAAAACTTAAAATTTAACCAATAAAATCATGAATTGAAACCATGAAAAGATAGAGATTTGAAAACTTACCAAAACACCGCAGATGGCTCGAAGAATGATGCCCCCAAGCTCCTGAAAATTGACGGCGAAGATCGGAGGTAAAATCAAGGTTTTTGCACACAAATGGTAAATGGGTGAAACAATATGGTAAAAATGAATTGTAAATTTGTTTTATTTACTTTTTACCATAGTGAAAGTGGGTTTTTTCATGTTTATTCATTATTTTTGCCCATTTTACCCTAATTACTAATACGAAAGTGAGTAAAATGACTTGCAGGCACCTAATGAGACGATTATGGACCAAATTTTTTTTGAAGTGTGGTAATTTGTTTGGTTTTCTATGGTTTTGATAAAAACCTCAAGTGCCTTTTATCCGTTCTAGCACTTGCGAAAAACCTAGAACGTGATCGAGCATTGTTTTATCTCTTTTTCGAGCTCGATGTGGTTACACGAAAAAGGAACCCCCCTAGAGTTAACTTTAAGCTCTTTTCATGACTCCCTAAACATGAAAAGATTGTTGAGCGACCTTGCTATTTTCACGCTCGTTAAAGTATTTAAACTTACGCGTCCACCGAGCGATAGTTTAACCCTTTTTTGGTATTGTTGGACTATTGTACGAAAAAGGAACTGAGAGAGTTCTCTTTTAAGTGTTTTTCCAAACTCTATAATCCTAAAAAACCTTCGATCTTTCTATCTCTGGACTCATTAAACAAACATTGACAGACCCGTGATGGGACCGAACCACTCCTTCCTAGGGTTCGTTAAAAATACTCTGAGGGACTTGTCTGAAGGATGAGCTTATATCAACAATCATATGTGATCCTCTTCAAGCTTGCGTAAAAATAAAGAGGTACTTGCCAGAAATGGTGGGGGAAAATTTGGGAAAGGGACATGTTTCATCTTTGTGTTAATTGGCAGTAAGTGTCGCTCTTGAACATGACACCCCCTATTCATCATTTGAAGTCAGTTTGGGAAATCCATTTGTCTGTCATTCGATTTGATTACAAGATCCTTCCATGTGTCTTCGTTGAGTCAATGCTGCCAAATCATTGGTCGTGTCATCCATATGTTCAAGAGCTATCCGTCTGAAACTTCTATTTGAGTCGGCCATCTATAGTTATCCTTCATTCCGTGTCGGCCTTCCCTATGTCCAAAGTCTAAATACTGCATACTCTGTTTCACTTTCAAAACTCTGTTACTCATTTCGTGTCACTGATGGGGGATACATCAAGGCCCTTCTGTGACGAGTCTTGTTCCATCGACATCGGCACATTATCTGGGATTAAGACTTAGAAATTATTTAGTACCTTGAAGATTGCATGCTTCAATGGCAAGTTTCTCGCTTTCGACAGTGGGTTTACATTATTGACCCCTGATCGAGAGATTCCATCGGGTGTTCGACGTCAACTCATTTATTCATAGTCGATGGATTGTACTATAGTACCTTGGGAGTCATCGACATCAATGGTGATTTCCCTCACACTTGTTAACGGTATACATCAATGACCGGTAATCAAGTGGTTTCTACCATGTTTGACTTCGACACATGTAATCACATGGTCAGATTCGTACTTTGGGTGATGGGATTGAAGACCCTGGATATTTTCTTTGCATCCAGGTTGCGATGGAGTATGTATATTTTGCGACACATAGATCCACTGTGTATGCTTCGTGGCTATGTCGTCTTGATTAAACATTTTGTCGCACAGATCCACAGTGTATTCAGGTGGCTGTGCTATATTATGACTGCATGGATCCACAGTGTATGATTGGTGGCCATGAACTTTGTTTTTGATGTCATCAGTCTATGATATAAGTATGGGAATGCCTACCTCGGAATTGATATACATGATATTCTTTTGATGCTTGAATGTTTGCAGGTTTTTGATTAGATGTGCTTCTGGTTCTTGACACACACATGCAGCTTACAAAGTCTCTCGACTGTCACTAGTTCCACTCTCAAACTTTGGGGGAAATTTTGTTATCCACATTTTTGGTCATCAAAGGTGATGTCATGATAGTGTCATGATAATGGAAAATCAAACTCTTCACTAAGAACATTTTCCTGAGAAGGGTTACACTTGTCAGCTTCCTGAAATCATATTTTAAAGATAGTTCGCAGGCTGCATATATACTCTCCTGCGAGAACGATTCATTCCCGCAGGATGCATTCATCTGGGGTGCGAACTTCTCGCACTGATGGTTAGGGTGCAAACATGTTTCTAAAAGAAGAAAATGGATAAGTTCTCGATCCTTCTAGAAGGAATCTTCTAGAAGGGTGAGTTGGCTTTTGAATGGTTGGCAAAGTACTGACTTTCCAGATATCTTGGGATCATTCCCTATCCAAGTAACTAATCTATCTTCTCCTATATATTGAGGAGATTTATCATGGAAAGGGTTAACAATAAGAATTAGAAGCAATCTAGCAAGAGATTGATTGGAGAATTAGTGCAAGACTATATGGAGGACTGATGCTACAGCAGCAAGAGACAACAGCAAGGTCATCATATGTGGTTGATTTTCTTCATGCATGAGCAAGTGTGTGTGTCAGAGCTAGGAGCCATCGAAAGGAGACCTATGACATCAAGGATCAGGTTGTAAGTTTCACTTTCAATTAATTCAATATAATAATATGTCCCTTTCCCATAAAGATGATTTCACTTTATTACATAATTCCTTGATCATATGTATAGACTAGTTATTGAATATATCAATCTGCCTTTACTTCGATTGGTTCATTCTGTTGTGATTTGAATGGGACGAGAGCATTGGAGCAAAGCTTGGAACAACAAAGATATAAGGAAAGTGTTCATAAGTTATGTCCACAATCCTTACCTCTTAGTTTATTCAATAGGCTAGATCTAGGGAAAGTGTATTATTCTGTCCTATTTTGTTCTAGATCTAGGTGGATCTATGGAGATCGGTTTGTGCCCGCACTCACGGATTTATCCTGAAACAAGGATACCAGACACCTCCAAAGAAACCAAGGCCAGAGTGGAAAAACATGGCCAACATAAACTAGGCCAGGGTGGCTATGGAAAACTAAAAGCCCGAATAGTAAGATTTAAATAATTAACTATGGTTAATATTTATTTAACAATGGCGAACAAATATATGTTTTTGTTATTGGTATTTTTAATGGTGTTATCCATTGCATTTAAATATGTTCGACACTGCTGCCACTGAGGAGGACCTAAAGCTTGGTTACAAGCATGGTTTTAAAAGTGTGATTGAGTATAGAAAAATCTTGGGCCAGACTCCTATCTCCCCAGCCATGCAGGTAAATCAAATGAATAAGGAAACTGCAATAGCATGCTTGGAAACTCTATTCATATTTTATTATATCACCCTTAACTAAGTATTTATGTTTTTTTTCAAGAAACAGTGCTACCGCAGTAGTGAATTTAGCGGTATTCACCAGACATCATGTCATACAAGGGTGCACATGTCCAGTGATAGTGTAGAGCAGAGTACCTATTTTGGTATGTATGCTTCAGAATTAGAAATATTTACTGTGATTGTAGATATTTACTTCCTGACTTATACTTATATATTATCTTCTCAAAATTGAAGAGCATGTAGCTCAAGAGGGTGAATTGCGAGAGGAACCAAGTGAACAAGAAATTAACGCACCAACTATCACATCTACACAGATAGGTAAAGAGCAATAGTGTAATGTTAATCAAAATAATGAATTAATTATTCTAATTATATTTCAACATATCGATATTTATATATTATCTTCTCAAAATTGAAGAGCATGTAGCTCAGGAGGGTGAACTACGAGAGGAACCAAGTGGACAAGAAATTAACGCACCAACTATCATAGCTACACATACAGGTAAAGAGAAATAGTGTAATGTTAATCAAAATAATGAATTAGTTATTTCAATTATATTTCAACATATTGATATGATCATTTTGATTGTTGCAATTCACGACACTAAACAGATGCCTCGACGCCCTTCTCAGCGATGTACTAGAATTATGTTACATGATCACACACAAACAATAGAAGGACAGGTCACACAAAATACAATGTCCTTGGATGATTATGATACCCCAATTGTCAATTTTATGAATGTAAAAAAACATAAATCAAAAAAAAATTATATGTATAAATTCATGACTCGTATTTGGATGTTTATCGATGTTTATATGTTCATATGCTTCGATGTTTATATTTTCATATGTTTTGATGACTATCCTGGTTATGCATGAATGTCTATATGTTTTCTATATAAAGAAAATCATTTGTTGGGTATGGGGAATTGAGAGCGATGTGAGGGGGGGGAGGGACCATATGAGCTTCCACCTTCATGTGGTTGGCCTTGCTTAGTAGATAATAACCTATTCTAGAAACAAAGAGAAGATCATTAAGGTATGCGACCACTTAATTTTTTTCTATAGTATTTCACATAACTAAATGCATGTTTATTTGCTTATTAATTATTTACTCATATAAAGAATTTGTCTTTTATGATTCATGCAGGTCTTGGTGATGGAAATGCATCTCATGGACAACTCTTATCAAGTTGTATGGGCTAATGGATCTGGTGAAAGGACAATTAAAAGGCAAGGGTTTTGACATGTTTTTAAAGTAGGCTTTATACTAGTAAAAGTTCACAATCCTCATGAAAGGATACAATTGCATTTTTGGTAGACAAGCATCAATTTGTTTAACAAAGTATGAATCATAGACTTTGGGAAAAACCTTTTTTTGTATTCTTACATTGACCAATACAACTATAACATATTTTTAGTACAAAATCTTAACCACACACACACACACACATATGAACCCTAAGTAAACAAATCATAGAAGATAAAGGGAGAATATGTACTGATAGGAGTGAATGAAGATAATAATATGAATAATGGAGTGGAGAGTGCACTCTAGCCTTGAATTGAATTATAATTGCATCCAATATGTCTCATTGTAATGTATGTTGTGATAGTTGTGTCTTCTCACTATAATGTATGTTTCTATGTCCATCATGGGATTCGTAGAGCAGTACCTATCATTCATGATACAACACATAGTACTCAAGAATCCCATTCATTGCTAATTTTTGGGCTCTAAAGATGTCCTAAAAACAACCTTAGTTTAACATTAATTTATGAACTCAAGGATTTGTCTTCCATTTCAAGAATATCAGCAAAGTCTATGCAGAGAGATTGTAGAGGCTAAAATTGCGTAGCAAATCTAAGTTTAGCAACAATCAAGTTCCTCACACATTCATTAAGTTTCTAAAGCTAAGGTCCTACTAAACATGATTGAAATATGATCTATAATGTGCTATGAATTGAATTCATGAATTAAATTGGTGAATTGATCTAATTAAGGGACAAGAATTGAATTTGATATTAAAGGCGTTAATTGATCTAATTAAGAAACAAAAATTGGATCTAGAAAAACAAGTTGACCTATTGATGACTATCTAATCTGTTGGAAAGAAATAACTGAATACTGTAAGTTGAGACAAAACATTAATTGAACAACAAATGATAACTAAGTAGAAGGAACAACAAACACTAATTAAGCGAAAGAAACAACAAATGCTAATTTAACGAAAAGGAATGACAATTGCTAATTTAATTGAAAGGAGAAGCGCATGTGAAAATGAGAGGAACTTTCAAGTACTAAACTACATCATTTGGAATCTAGAATAGCAATCGACAACATTCAAAGGAAAGCATCTATATTCTACAAGCAAATAGTATCAAAACATTAACACACTTATGCATTATCGTAACAATGATAAAAAGGATTTAAAGTTCGAAACAAAAATCAAATTGATAAAATACAGATTAAGATAGTAACTCCTTCAGACTAGGCCCTCGGTCCTTAGAAGCACTGCTACTAGGAACTCAGTATACGAAAATAATGGAAACGTTCAAAATATTTATTAATTCCATAACTGAGACAATATTTACAGAAACTGTTTGCGTAGAGTAATTCTGAATTTTGAATGCTTAGATACAATTCTTCGATTATTCTTTCCAGGATTCACTACTCTTTATATATTACAAAATATGGGTAAATAAATCTATCCTGAGGATTGAGAGATCCTCTAGATCGGTATTACTATTTTTGAAGTTTACAAAATAGAGAACTAATCTCTCTTGAAACTGCTTTATGCTCCATATCTTTAGCCTCCAATAACTTGTGCATCTTCGAAATCTCTTCTATTATCGTGAGTTTACCAAGATTTACCCATTCCTGTAACAAAATCAAACAATTCCAACCATATTTTAGAATTTATGAACTTAAACTTAATGATAGTTCTAGAAGACATTTTAGTCATTTCCTATCCTATTTTATTCCTAAGTAACAGGAAATTTAGTCAAGATGATGTCATAAATCATGGAAATGAGGAGAATATCTGTACCTTTTCATAAACCAACATACCCCCCAACTTACCTTCTTGCATGTCCTCATGCAAGTTAATTTCTTACATGCAAATCAGTGATGTTGTAAGGAGGAAAAGTTGGTTCACCAGGTGCCCTGAACCCATTCTTTCTTCTATCTTTGCCAAAAGCAATGTCTTCCCTGATGCCTGACATTGTGTGTATATATAAAAATGAGCTTTTTTTTAATTACTACATTCATTGAAATCTATCAGTAAATGTGTCGGGCATCTACCCCCCCATAAATGGAAAGGTCGACCTCGACCATCAAACGTACGAGTGTAATAATGGCGGGGAGTGACTGTGAGGTGCGATTGCTATGTCGTCACCACTGCTAGAAAAGACAATCATTAATAACTTTCAATCAAGAACTTTAACAATACTAACGATAATCATCACTTTGTGTGGGAAATTCGAATTATTGTACCCATGGTAGAAATCGTTTGAGGAAAAGGATTCTGAATGATTTTAAATTTGTTCACATGTTAAACGTTTCCACAAATCATAACTCTATTACTCTCCCCCTTTTTTTAGTAGATATACCTAGAATGATAGCCTCAATGTTTAGAAAAGGAAATCTAAAAACACACTAAAACTTGGCATATTTAAGGTATACTAAGATACCACAGGCAGAGCCACTTCTACCAACAGGGATCCATAGCCTCAATAGGGTTGCCTTTTAACCCATAGATGAGCCTGTATCCTTAATAAATGATTTGATTTGTCTTTTCCAAAGAAGACCATTATCCTGGTTTGGTAGCCAGATGATGATAATGCCACTCACTAGATTGTAACCTAAGTGAACAAGTCGACTCATGATGAGATCTCTTATCCTTTGACGAAAAAAATGCCAAAGGCCACATGTCTAACTTATACCCTTATACAAGAGATCAACAATCGAAACAACAATCATTCTTTTTAAAAGAAACAACAAAGGAGCCACAATAAGAAAAAAAATCATGAAAGGAACAACAAAGGAGCCACAATAAGAAAAAAATCATGAAAGGAACAACAATCCTTACTTATTTCTTGGCAGAAGGATTCTTTTGAAGGTGGTTGATGGTAAAGTCGTAGCCAGTGTCCATTGACCAAAAATGGAGGCCTAGACCCGTCGATGATAATTAAAGTCACAGTACCATTATCATGAACTTCATTAATTTCATATGGCCCCAGCCACCCTTTTCTATAATTTTCCAGGGAAATACTGAAATCTGGAATCATAGAGGAGCACCCAATCACCTTTCTGGAAGGATTTCTTCTTGATATGTATATTTTCATATAGATTTTTTTTTTAAACTTAAAGGAACCATGGCAATATCGACGATAGTTCATCGCAAGGCAAGGATTTTTTTTAAACAAGCATGGAAATAGAGACAAAAGTTCGTCACACTTTGCCACGGTTTTGCGTCACACATATAACATCTGCGTCGTCAGTTTTTTCTCTGCCAAACGTTTTTGTCGCTATTGTAATTATTTTTCATCACAACTTTCCACAGTTTTGTGTTGCACGTATGGCATCTGCGTCGTAACATGTTGGTAATTTTTTTACCTTGGCACAGTTTGTCGTCCCTATTGTGATGAAGTTTCGTCACAATTTCCATTCTTTATAAGGAAAACCTATCTTGATGGTGATGACACGTGAAGGGATAATAGCGATGAAAAATAGTCTTTGCTTTCATGGAAAGTGTGATTGATATGTGTGGCAATAGCAATGAAAAACTCTGGCAAATTTGGTCATATGTAGTAGTGCTACGATAGGGATTACTTGCTTTATATTGGCACGTCCGAGGAGATGATTGGTATGGTTTTTTTTCAGGAGGATGATGAGCTCCACAAGAACGTCATCTACTATCTTAGTTGAAACTTAGTCAGTCCTTAGCCAATTATTCTATCATTGAAAAGATAGCTTTGGTTGTCATTCACGCACTCCAACGTTTACGACATTATATATTTATTTGCAAGACTACTGTTATTGTCAATGTCAATCCATTTCAATACATCCTTACCAGGTGTATCATAGGGGGAAAATATAATAAATGGATTGTCATTTTACAAGAATTTGATCTCGATTTCACGTTTTCGAAATCCAAGAAATCACTAGTATTCACAAAGTTAATATACAAATTTCCATGATTAGATGAGGATGTTATCCATTAGGATTCACTTTCGCATGAACACATTTTCCTTGTCTCATCCTTTGACCCCTAGTATGGAGACATTGTTCTCTATCTAAAAACCTTGAAGTTCCATCAGCATCTCTTGCGAGATGACCAATACATGTATGATACCAAGCTAAGAATTACACCATCATCGGTGACACTTTGTATCATCAAGGAATAGATAATAAATTGCATCGTTGTTTAACTCATGATGAAAATGAGTCAGTTCTAAATGATTTCCACAGTGGGGCTTGTGGTGGTCATCTATCCAGGCTTGCGACAACCCAAAAATGTTTGTGAGCCGGTTATTTTTGGACATCTATCTTTAAATATTGTGTTGAAGCAGTTAAGCAGTGTCACCCCTGCTAGGTGTTCACTCAAAAAATGTGCTCACTTCCAGCCCCTATTCACCCATTCATTACCATTGGTCCCTTCACCAAGTGGGGGGTGGACTTCATGGATTGCAACCCAACTTCATTTAGGGGGCATCAACACATTATCATGGTCATCGACTACTTTACTAAGTGGGTCGAAGCCATGCCTAGAATTAAATCCAACATAAATACTATCACCTTCTTCGTATTCAATCAAATTATCACCCGGTTCAGTATCCTGAGTGATATTGTCACTGATCATGGAAGTCACTTTCAGAAAAAAATGATGGAAGAACTAGCATCCAAGATGGGGTTTAAGCATGGTAATTATTCTCCTTACTAACCCCAGGAAAATGGACAGGTAGAGGTCGTAAACAAGTCTCTCAAGACCATTTTGCAGAAAAGTGTCAGCCTGAGTAAGTCTGACTGACACATTATGTTGTATCCATCACTTTGGGCATACCGAACCTCGGTCAAGACTGCCACCAGATTTTCCCCTTTTAAGTTAGTACACGGTGTGGAGTCGATACTACCTATTGAATGCAAAATCCCTTCTCTTAAGTTGGTAGTCGCGCTCCTACCTGACACTTTCGATCTCGAGCAATGTCTTGTACACCTAGAGAGTCTGGATGAGCAGCGTCGAGATGCCTCTATGGCTATTGAGGCGAACAAAAAACGTGTCAAGGTCTAGTACGATAAGTCTGTCTTTCCTTGATTGTACGCTGAGGGTGAATTGGTCCTCTTATATGATCAAGCCAAAGAAATTCTAGGGGAAGGCAAGTTTAAACCCATGTGGCACAATCCCTATATCATGCGATGTGTCTTAGAAAAAGGAGCCTATGAGTTAGAATATTATGAAGGGAATATGTTGGTCGATCTTAGGAATGGGCTCTACTTGAAAATATATTATGCTTGAGACCCAAGCTTGGGTGTAACTCTTTGTATACTAATGAAATTTAGTGTATATATCGTTTCCCTTTGTTTTTGTCCTCATCTTTCTTATCGAGTTTTCACTTGGTTGGCAGATGTCAACGGAGTCTTCGGTCGACCTAGGATTCATAGACGAAGCCAGTTGTCATACATGGATCTTGGATTCTGTTGCTTGGGTGGTTTACTCACCCAAGGTTCTACTGGTATATTCAGGTAGCGTATGCTTAGGTCCATCCATGAATAATGTGGCCGAATATAGCGTCGTTATAGAACTTTTACGCGATGCTATCTCATATGGTATTCTCTCTTTAGAGGTTCACCTGGATTCTCGGCTAGTAGTATGTTAGTTGAAAAACAGTTACCGTGTGTGTGATGCTACTTTACTATGAATATTCCTATGGATACGTATTTTAGAAGGACAATTTGATTTTATTACTTATTATCACATACCTAGGAGTTCTAATTATGTATCTGATGCTTATACTAATTTCGTTTTAGATTGGAATTTGTCACATAACTAAAGAAAAGAAAACCATCTCATCAATGTACACATTGTAATATAAGTAAAGCCGAAGATCCTTGTTTTATATATATTTCAAAAAATATGGTGTTTATAGTACAAAATTTGGGCTAACACCCTCAATACACATATAAAACTGATAATATAAGATCCACGACATCTACGCCTGTGGCACCGGATCTGTGTCATGATAACAAACTATGATGTTTTTGAGACGCTGAAAGAGTCGCATCCAAGCTCTAGGCACACCAACTACTTGTCGCTGCATGACCTCTGAAAAATCCTCTACCTCAACCATCAGAATCCTATGAGTCAAACGAGACAGGTTGCCCTGCATGTTTTGAAGGATTCTCTCTGCTTATCCTCCCACCGCATCATCTCCCTGATTCCTCCAATGATGTCGTGGAAGCCCATATGGGCATCATGGACCTACATCTACGTCACACAAGTGTCTAGTGAGTACTTAAGCATCATCCAAAAATATTTTTGTTTTAATATACAAAAATACAAAAAAATGAAATATTTAAAAACATTTGACATACCTATGTCCTCGTAGGTGGTCCCTGGTGGTAGTGGCATGTCAGGTTCCCCTTTGAAGTCAATCCCTACATAGGGGTAGTCATCCAGAGCAATGACCTGTCACCTCCACCAGCAGAAGAAATCCTCATTGTACGGTGTGGGCACCATACCTCCCCCCTGCTACCTCATTACCTCGGTCCACCGTGCCATGGCTGGATCGCAAGGTCCTCTCGGAATGATCTCGACTCTAGGTCCCAAACCTAGAACCCACTCAAAGAAAAAACTGCATAAGATAGAGGCAAACCCAAAGTTCCTCTTGTCACCCTATTTGCACTCTGTCAACTAGCTCTTCATATTAGCCAGTAGTGAGGTACACCAATCGTATACCATGGGTCTCAAGTACTCTACATAATAGAACATGAGCAGCCTTTATTCCTGGTGCAACGAAGATGATCTTGTGATCCTAGTCAAAATGAGGACAACAATCTTGAGGCTAAGATTGTTTATCGCTCGAATGGGGAGTTGACTCCAACCTTCTTGGTCCCTGCTACACAGTGATCATCTATGTACTACTCTATCTTCATTTTTCTCCCAGCTCCCTGGGATTTGAGGTTCACCACCTCACCTCGGTCCAATAACCCAATCAAAAAGTATATATCCTCATCTTCAATCCTCAATGGTTTCCCATCGAGGTTGAAGCTCTCACTGTCAAGATCCCAGTAATCAACAAGAAACTCAAGCAACCTCACCTAGGCCCTCATCCGTTTAAGTGCCAAAAATTTATACAAGCCGCATATTTTCAAGGCCATTTGGGGCCCTGGATCTCTTTCCATAGCAGCATCTACCTCCTTGTGCTCCCTTTCCCTCTATTCTAGCACCATCCTGCCAGATAAAAATCAATTTTTGAGTTAGCGACCACAGAAAACTTTTTTTACAGACTTGTACATGGGCTGCATCATTCACAGTCGCATATAGGGCTGAGTACACACATCCTGTTCTTTACATAGTCGTGTATAACCTCACGTATACATGACCCAATGAATGGTAGCCCGCATACACTGAAATACTCAATTTGTACCCTAATTTACTCAAAATTTGAAACCTAATTTAAAAATTTAATCCACTAGAAAGGAAGAGGAGGGGAAGAGGAATTAACTAGTCTAGACTTTCTCTAATTTCGTCACCCGACGCTCCCGCAATCACCAGTTGAATATCAGAGGTATTTTGGTCCAATTTTCACTATTTGGGTAAAAAGTGAAAATGACATAGTAAATTTTGGTTTTGTTACTATTTATAGCAGTTTTTACCTACTTTTCTATAGTTTCGAATCGTTTTTTCACCTAATGGACTAATACAACAGTGGATTGAGTTGGTTTTTGTAGTTTTCACCAAGGATTCTTGTGGATTTCAATGTTATGTTGACCGTTTGTAACCACGGGTAGGTATTTTAGCTACCCAACATATATGATAGGTATCCATTCCACTATGCATGTTTGCATAGTCCTATAACTGTCATTCATATTCCTTAGGTAAGAACCCATTTATTGCAACACAGAACCTTCCATCTACTATAAGACGTGTTGTTATCAAGTAGTGGAGACTTACCAAACATCGGTACCCTAGTTAGATCCTATGCCTCATTTGGTGCCCATGCATAGATTTTTTTCATAGGACTGGGAGTCCCTTATAGCTAATACATGAATTTATGCTAAGCCTCATTCCTCACTCATAAACATGCTTCCCTATACCTATATGACTCCCAACCGATTTTATTTTAAGCTCTTTTCCAACTCGTCTTCAAAAAGAGAAAAGATTGCCGAGTGAACTTGTCTCTTTCACACTCATAAATTGGATTTGAAAGGACATCTATTTGGTACAAGTTTATCCCTTTTTCAAACCAAGTAGACTAAGATTATGGAAAATAACATTTTTTGGAGTTAAGTTGTGATTGCATCTCATGCCCTTGCTTGCAGTATTGAGCCTATAGCCAGTTCTTTCTTTGCGTTATAAACTGTTTGCCTCAGCAGTTTCAAATTCTCAACCAAGCAGAGACTCATTTATATCCTTCTCAATTTGACACCCTATACCTAGGAGGGAACATTCCCACAAGTGTCCATCTCCTGCATGCATCTCCTTGCATTGAGCATAGGTATGTTCCACTATCTTAACTATTTTTTCTTACTTGCGACACTCGTTTCCTCCTCTGTATCATAGAATTCATTTGTCTATGAAAAAAAAAAATGATGGGTGGGAAGGGAGTATTATCTTATGTTGGAAATGGGTGGGAAGGGAGTATTATCTTATGTTGGCAACAATCATGTCGCTTTTGAACAAAGCACAAAATTATTGAGTCCAATTTTCATCATAATTTTGGGTTTAGCATGGCCTTAGGAAGCTGAGCTCGTTACAAATATTTTTCTCTACCAACTGGTTATAGATATTTTTCTCTACCAACATGGTTTCATCATTGAGTATATGTTGCCAGAGTCTTCCATATGTCTCATGCTCTTTTTCAAAAGAATTCTATCAACCTGTGTCGGCCATTTCTTAGAACTCTTGACTTTGCATGTCAGACATACCCTCAGTTTGTCTCAGAATCACATGATATTGTAGTCCTATCATGCACCCTGGGCATACTTTACTCATTGGTAGGTAACCTTGAACCCAACAATCAAGATTTCATCATTGGTCATTGACTGGGTGGTTTCCCTTGTGTTTGACAACAAGACATCTATTCACACATTGGGATTCATGCAGTGTCTTGGATGCCATTAGCCTTATTTGTGGTTTCCTCACCTTTGTCAGTGTTTTTCCTCATTGGCTTCTATTCAGAGGGTCTTTTTCATGTACCACTTGCACTTGGCACATGTGAAATATGCACCAGGTCGTTAGTTCATGAATATGTTCTTTGTCCGATTTCCTCCAAATCATGAAGCTCCTGCTTTATCCCTTGTGCTGAATGATGAGAGATGCCTTAATTCTCTCCTTTCAGTGGGTCTCCTTCCATCAAATTCAGCCCATCTATTCTGGAAATGAGACCTAGAGTCTTATGACTACCTTGAGGCTTTCAGTCATTAGTGGTAGGTTCTCTCACCATCGACAATTGGGAATACATCAATGTCTCCTGATCAATGGATTCTTCAAGTGTTCAAACCTGAATCCTTTATTCACACTTGTAAGAATGTACTCGGTGCCTTGATACCTACTTTCATCATCGATAGCATGTCTCTTGTTTGTTAACAGTATACCTCAATGACCGGTAATCAAATGATGTCTCATTGTGTTCAACCTCAAATCCTTTATTCACATGATGTAGACTTGCACCTTTGGCGGATTGTGTAGAAGTATTGAAGACATTAGTATGTGGTCGCAACTTTCCTAAGTTGTTTCTTCCTTTTTCATTGGACCAATACCTATATTACTTCAATGATCATGGGAGCTTATATTGTACTCCATTGTATACAGATATCTTCAGATTGATTTTGAGACTGCTTCTATTGGGCCTTGTTCGTGACTATGACAACCTTTGGCATGTAACCACATTTTTATTTTCCTATTCATGGCCATGGACAATTGTTTGGTATATTTTCACATGGATCTGCAGTGTAATCCAAATTGGTAGCCATGCATGCAAAGTCAGTGCAAAATGTAATGAGCAACTAGTTCTTCCAGCTGGTTCCCCATCACTCCAATTCTGAGATTTTATAATGTATTTCAGCCATCACAGACACTCCTATGACCTCACACATTAGGGGGCATCTGTTATAGGAATATTTGCCTCACCCTATGCAATCTTACACAGAGGGCCTTTTTCCATTTCCCTATGCGGACTTTTCATCCCTTTTTGCAAATCCCAGAGCTAAAACTACATTTTTTTCCACATGTACGCACTTTGCCTACTATACAGCATGCGTATACACAGGTTGCACCACTATAGCCCATGTACATCAGGATGTTTTCCCAAAAATGAAAAATGGTTTCGGGTTTCCATGTCATGACATGAGATCTATGATCCTTGGCCTTCCATATACTAGAAACGCTCTGACTTGGCCCTTCAGTTCCATTTGAAGGCTATAAATGGGTCAATTCCGAGCTATGGAAAGGAGGAGAATGAATTCAAATTTGAGAGAAAAGTTACTCTAGAAGAATTATTCACTTCATATTGAGTCTTCATTCCTTTGTCCTTTAAGTCTGAACACAGTGTTCAACCCCGAATCTCTTCCCTTATTGATTGAGAATTTCATTGTCTCTCTTCTATGAGCTTGCCTTTGGTGGAGGATTGAAGTGGTGGAGGCCCAGCTAGAAGGTACTTAGTTTCTTAGTTCTGAACCATGGTGAAACAGGATTCTGTAACCTTTTTCACTTCTACAAATCATATATTAATAGAAATACTCTTTTCCCATCCAATTGATATCTTGAAAATATTTGA
>CBVK0101357821.1:0-15525 GCA_900067695.1 Picea abies | reverse complement strand
GCTCAGGTCAATCCTGCTCTTGGTACCTCATGTCTAGGACTTGTGGGCCTCGAGACATGATCTCCTAGTTATCCCTAGAGATCGAGGATAACAGGGCTCACATGAATTTAGGCGTTTCACCTTCTAGGGTTAGGTTTTTGGATGTCTAGGGTTTTGGAATTCATGAGTAATATCAAAAAGGCCTCTAGAGCCTCATTGTAATCCATTCTGCTCAAACGGATGCACGTAGCAGCCACATCTCTTCTCAAAGATAACTACCACCATTCGAGCAAGTGTTTCAGTTCTACAGTTTTACAATTTCAACCTATTTCATTGTTTAATAAAAGATATTGTTCGATGGATATTTGTGTTATTCTTCATATCTATGTTTTTATTGTATTAAGTCTGTTAATTAGTTCATTCTGCTCCTAAATCTGGATCAAAGAGGTAAAGAGATTCCATCCACATACTAGCCCTCTAGTTCCTTAGTTTCAATAAGTTCTTCTTGAGCAACATTAGAGGGTTGGGGGTGCACAACTAGATGGATGGGATTGGACCGTGTGCCCACATAGCCAAGGGTTTCCTCCTATAGTTCCATAGAGTCGGTTTTTTCTTCTTGAACCCGAGAAACAACAATTTATATCCCAAACACTATTTTATAGATTGCTACAAATTTCCCATCTAATAGGTCAATTTCATGGAGGATATCCTATTGTTGCAAGCTCCTCTCTTCCAGAACTTGGGAAGTAAGGGCCTTGATTAGCCAATAGGTATTAGTAATTCTAAAGAACTTTGTATCTTGTGTTTTAGAAAATCTAGGGTCCTAAACCCACCCTTCAAACTCGATCTATTCATTGGATATTTTTTGTGTTTTCTCCTTGATAACTCCTCCCGCTTCCTTCAATTATGCCTTTATTGAATTGAGGAACCTATAACGAAAGAAAGGAGCCATTGTCCGGGCTTCCTTTTTAGCACGGGTGACATAGTTGGGCTCATTAAGGATCGAGGTTTTCAGGGTACAGGCTCTGATCTTCCTTTTCCTACTTCCCCCACCCATAGGATTGCTCCCTTTGGTCATTGTAACTATGATTGGTTTGGGAATGAGGATAGACAAAGTGTCAGGCATATTAAAGAGAATTCCACTAGAGATATCTCTTGGGCTCCCTAGGGAAGTGGAGATAATATTGATACCCAATTTATCAGTATAGTCCTCTTCCCACAACTCATAGTAGCTAAAAAATATCCTAGACCTTGGTAGGTCGAAATCCCAGTAAACCCAATCGACAATACTCAGATGCTTGGTGCCCATATATAACAAAGAAACATAAAACTATAGAGGAGGGTGACTAGAAAATGGCTTGTGCTTTCCACCAGTGCGCTCAAGAAAACACAACCCTGTGTATCACCTCCAACTCCACCAGGCATGCCTAAATTCCTTGCATATGTCATTGGCGTCCTTGGAATGTTAAAATCCTTCAACGACGAATAACCCATTATCCCATGATCTTGCATGATGTGAGGTACCATTTCATAAACTGGAAAGTTAAGCATCATACATTGCCATGATAGATAATTCGTCCATGATCCTCATTGGCGTCCTTGGAATGTTAAAATCCTTCAACGACGAATAACCCATTATCCAATGATCTTGCATGATGTGAGGTATCATTTCATAAACTGGAAAGTTAAGCATCATACATTGCCATGATAGATAATTCGTCCATGATCCGGTCGAAACTCGTCACCCTTACCCTTTCATTCATCGCACCTCTACTAATGTGCATGTTTGTGGCCGGATGACATGTGGGGGCTGTCGTGGCCCCATCTCTTCACACCCCATTTGGGAAAACATTTCATGCTTGTTGTCTAACATAACATTCAACAGTTAATCCCTACAACAATTAACATGTAACTAGGAGATTAAATTCAAGCATTTACTTCAATTTCAATATTTAGCTTATTAATAAGTTTCTTTACAATGATTTATTCAACAAATTGATAGAAAAATTTATGGAGTAAATAATGAAAAATACCTTTGATCCTATTTGATTTAGTCCAATGTAGCTCCTCTTCAAATTTTGCTTAATTTAGCCTAGTGCAGCTCCGTTTTAGATTTGGCTTGCCCAAACTAGTTTTTTATCCTCTTGGCCAACTAGGAACAACTAATCCAACTACTTATCTCCAAAAAACCTTAGGTTTCCTATCCCTTTGTGCCTGAAACTCCAATAACAACAACTGGCCAACAAAACTAGTATCTCAACAATCCTAATGGTTTGAAGCAATGTCATGGCTCCCAAAATAGTTTAGTTCCAATGCTTTTATTCCAAGATAGATCCATCGCCTAGCATCCTTTCCTCCTCCCTCTCATCACATTTCCATCCCCCTTTACCAAAGTCTCCTCAACCACCCTCGTTAATGACCATTAACCTCTTCTTCTAGATTTCTAGGAAAATGTTAATTAAAATAAAATAATAATAAATTACATAAAATATAGTTGGAAAGTCTTTCTCTCATGCTAGCTTATAAATGAAACTTTACTATTTTCCCCAAAATTTATGGCAACCCACCACACCCATTTGATTAATCATACTAACCAATACTCAAAGTCAAGGAGGATATTTAATGCTACTAGATATTTACATATACAATATAAATTTCATAAGCATTAAACCATTAATTTAATAGTTAATCATGTAGTTTAATAATTAATACATCAAGTAATTTTAGTAGCGTACATGTGCATCGTATGTATGCATAGTTAGCATACACATATCTTGTGCATATATTAATGATAAAGAATCATTGTCTCTAATGCATAATTCATGTATGTTCACAACCAAGCATGGATGACAATAAATCCACTAAATGCATAATTCAATCATCTTTATTAATAAATTTATAATATTTCATCAATCATTGATAATCACATTTAAATTATCATAAATGAATCAAAGCAAGTATTATAAACATAGCAGGAACCAAGTAAGAAAATAAGTGTGGCACATCTAATCCGAAAGCAACATCCTCAACTAACTTTGAATCATCCTTCCTTATTAACTTACTTCCATCTTCCACATCCTATCATTTCCTCTACTACAATGTGCTAGAGCGTTGACTATATCAACCTAACTCTAGATATAATTAGTAAATGGAAGTGTCAACTACATCGACTTAACATCCCTAGTGGGCAACTGGTAGTCTCCATCACACGTCTATGGGAGTGTGGCTTAACACAACCTTCCAATGACTCCGGGTTTTGGAGGAAAAATAGTGGGCAATACCTCCACCCCCCTGATAGAACTAGGGTCAACACCCTATCATTGGCCATATTGTGTCATTGTTGTTGTTCTTAGAGCTTCGTCCTCAAATAACCAGTTTGGGAAATAATGCTTCCTGTAAAACTCGTACATGCCCACATATCATAACAATGTTTTCAACCAATGATTAAATCACAAAATAATGCTTCATAGCATATCATTACTCTTTCAATGTACACGGCAATGGTGTTACGTCAGTGCCACAATTATTTGGTTATCTCTTAGCCCCTTAACTTGTAGGTTAGCCTACCAAAATACACCATCATGCATAACAATATAACCATTTTCATGCTATTATTTTAATAGAAATTGGTAAATTTATATTATAGAGAGTTGCAACTAAGTTGAATAGCAAAGAAGTACGAAAAAATAGTTGCCATGGAATAAGATCGGTAATGTGGACAAACTATGTATGTCAAAAACAAAAAATTATAGATCATACTTTGTTGTACAACTTTCAAAATAATTATGCTAGTGTATACTCTGAAAAAGAGGCCAATACAAGTTTGTTGACAACTTCATCTCATCCAATATTGGTAAGATGGGATTCCTGATTACCCAGGGCTATGTCTTCCATCATTTGATGCAATGTGTCTTCTTCCTTAAGGTCTTCTTGAACCAAGTTGACTAATATTGTGTAATTAGAGATATAAGTTGAGTGTGAGACTTTATTGAGATTCTAAACCATGTTTCTCAACATGGAATACTCTACTTGCAACATCTGCATTTGTCACTTCTATTGAACTAGAGTATCCATGACCAAAGCATTTTGAGAAATACACTAATGTTGATTCTCATGAACTTTGGTGGTTACCAAGAAAATAAAAGTTCTATTATTATTAATAAAATCCTCATATCTGCGAGCACTCTGTGTTTTTTTTTGCTTCTCTATAGTCCATCTTCAGAAGTCATTGCCCACTAAAGGCGGAATTATAAGGAACCCTAAGATGTGATTCTCAGAGAACAATTCTTATATTCCCTTAAGATTGTCATTGTAGACATGCTTGAACTATCAACTCATAACCCTGATTACATAATGCATATGGATCTCAATGAAACCTTCTGTTTGCCCACAAATTTATTATTTCAATCCTCAGACCCACAAGAACCGTTAAATCTACAGATCTACGGTTGAGGTTGGTTTAATATTATGATGTCACGTTCAAGTTCCAAACCATAGTCGGATTTCAAACAATTATCAAGGTGTATTCTATAAGATTTTGGGTTCGCCAAAGGTCGGGTCCACCACCATGTTTTATAAACTCCGCAACGAATACAAGTCGTTTGATTCTAGATCGGATTTCAAACTTAAAACAAAACTGTATTGGATTTGAATTATGGGTACAGGTCTCGACGTTAACCCCTGTGCATCTACGTTCCGCGCAATGGATTTTGATCATCGATGTCAGCCCTCGATCAATTTTAAACCACACAATTCCATATATAATAGTTTCGACGAAGTAATATTTGACGGAAATTTTAGATTGCGAACAGAGCTTCGATTTGCTAAGTTCAATCGCAGAATATACTTACGATTTTCCACAGTGAATTGGATGAACTCTTGGCATGAATTTATAAAGAAAACTCAGATATTTCATAGTAAGAGACCAAAATAGACATACACAGTCGGCTCCAAGGGTGAGAGTTTCCAAATGAAATTCAATTTCTTTTATTTACACAGTCGGCTCCAAGGGTGAGAGTTTCCAAATGAAATTCAATTTCTTTTATTGGTTATCAGGGATTTATCAATTTATTCCACATCCCAATCTCTCTACTCTCAACTCTCAACTTTCAACACAAGAGCCTCGATGGGCTTAAATACAATCAATTTATGTTTCGCAGATCCACTATGTTTGGATCGAATTACCTTATTCAACCCTAGATCCTACAATCTAGCTTGGAAATCAAAACAACTTCTATCTCTGTTACAAAGAAGGATTTGAAATCCTTGTTGTATTATTCAATTTGACTTCTAAATTTAATTAAAGTAGAAAAACAATTAAGAGAACCAACTCTCTTTGGTAAACTTGTTTTTGACTTCCAAATCAAATGATGATTTTGTTCTTTGATCTCATGCTCCTGCATCATTATACCAGGGGGGTAGAGCAGGGTGGACAAGGGATAGTTCATGGATTACAACACCCAGGCAACAAATAAATCCACCAAACAACCCAAAGGGAGCTTGAAGTCACAAGCACCCAAAACCCTAGGTACCGCAAAAACAACATAACTCTAGAACATAGCACTAATAGGATGCCACCAAACCATCAAAACCCTCTACACTAAATAAAATCTCCAAAGAATGGGCCAAAGACAATGAGAAATTCCTAACCAAAAAACAAACAGGACTAGGGTTGACCACCACCAAGATTTGTCATTGAAACCACCTGCAAATTGAGCAATTATCCCACTTTAGTCACAAGATAACATACCAAAGGTTTCAAATTTCCAACCAAGAGTTATCGCTAACATGTACAAGGTTGGTGGAGACATGATGCCCTTCACATCCCATCCCCTTGCTTGATATCAAATGATGTTGAAAATGCCTTGACATGTGTTGGTTGTTAAAGTCATGACATGCCTCCATGTTTAATACAACACACATGTTCACATCCCATCCCCTTGCTTGATATCAAATGATGTTGAAAATGCCTTGACATGTGTTGGTTGTTAAAGTCATGACATGCCTCCATGTTTAATACAACACACATGAACTTAGGGTATATCTTGAGCATATAGATCCCCATTTTACTAAGGACCCCTTCATTTAAATTTGTTGCTTCATTTGTAAGACCATCTACTTGTCGATTGAGGATCCTCACGTCTTGGTAGAAGGAAACATCCTGAAATTGGCGAGTCTCCTTTTGAATCCTCGCTACGAGTGATGCTAGCTTGCCATCAAAGGGAGTCTTCTTTGAATTTAATTAAATTAATAATTATACTCGAATCATCGATGACGATCAGATTTCTCACTATGTCTACATTTATTGATATTAGACCTTGAAGAAGGGCATACATCTTAGCTTGGTTATTTGCGAATGTCCCTAAATCCCACACATAAGCCAATTCTTGTTTTCCCCTGGGATCAAGGATAATCCCCTATGCTCCTGCCACCCCTAATCATTTTCATGCTATTACCAACATTCCATATTGACATTTAAAGTAAGCAACTGTGTTTATTTACCATGTGCTTTGCTCCAACAATCCATTCACAATGGTATCCATGCACTGATCTTTCCTTTTGACTTTTGCATGCTTGAGAAAATCACCTAAGTGTCATCATTAATAACATAAACATTAAAACTCATACATCAATTTTCACATATAGCTAAATTCACATGTCATCATAATATAGTTCTATTAGTCTAGTCGAGTTCAATAGATAATAAGTAAAGGAATAACAATATAGCCCATAGTGTAGTTTAGTTGTTTTAAAAGTCAAAATGTGGGGCATACATTGGGCACTTTGCAATCGATGAACACAACAAACAATGTTTATAAGATGATAAAATATTTTGCAAATCTACAATAATTACTTAATTAATTACTTGTTGGGTTTTGTAAAAAATTCACGTGTTAATTTGATTGCCACAAACCTAATTTTGATGTAGATTTTGGCAACCTTTTTTATGCAGGTATGGTAAATAAGAAAATTTAAAACTTATAAAATCCAAAGATAGGTTTTTCAATGCTCATCACTTGCTTCCAATGCTTCCACACTGGTAAGATTTTGGAAGATGCCTTATTTGAACCTTCAAATGCTACTTTGAACATTACAATACACAACTCCAATGGATTTAGTGACAACGCTGATATTTAGTTGTTTGTTTTTTCTGATACATGTTTCTATTGCATTGCATTTTTTATGTAGTACTTTGTGTTCTCTAGTTGGTTTGCAAATAATCTCAACCAATATCAATATATGTTTGTAAATACATGTTCAAAAAGCTTAAGTTACACTAGATTTGATTTTAAACAACCTTGCACACGCTGTTAGTAATAAAATTTCCGTTTACAGCTGTGGATGGTAAGTTGGGCTTGGGGACAATGCATAACTTTTGTGCTTTGCATAAAGTGGAACTTTGGAGTCATTTCCATTTGAGAAAGATGGTAAAGAACAGGAAGCACGAGCGACAATATGAAGAGCAAAAGAGGCGCATTTTGAGAGATGGTAAAGAACAAGAAGCATGGGCGACAATATGAAGAGCAAAAGAGGCGCATTTTGAGAGATGGCAAAGAACAAGAAGCATAGGTAATGGTAGGTTGAGCGAAAGAGGTGAGCCATGAAGAAGAAGCTAATACATCCAACTTTTGATGATGATTAGAGTGCAAGTTTTGTAACAAGGGATTTAGTCGTGGGTGACTAGATTGTGTAATGTGGTGTTGTAAATGAATGATCATGAAAGTTGCCATAAAAGAATTACAAGGTCTACATAAAAGAATTACAAAGTCCATTTATAGATTTAAAAAACTTACCTTGAATCCTTTAATAAAATATTAAATTAAATCGCTCTACATGATTCATTAGTTCATTAAATAAAGTACATCATGAATCATAATGCACGATTCATTAATTAAAGTATCATTTGGCATAGTGTAAGCTTATTATTTTCAATGTTACTTGTCGTTACGCTCATTGAATGCTTCCATAAAACAAACGCACAACACAAAGCAAACATCACATTCATACAATGAAAGAAAATAAAACATATGGGCTCTAAATTCATCATCACAAATCCACACCCGACATATTCATGTCCATTCACTGTACAATCAGAAATGTCGTAGTTTAGGCGTTTAAGCTTGTTTTTATTTTTTTTCCGAAATTTTTTTCCATTGATTTTGTCTAAAATCCGATTAAAAATTTAGAAAATAGTTGGAATTGCAAATTTAAATAGTTGAGATTATCATGGGTACTCTGAAAGTTTTGAAAAGCAGTGAATCTATTTGTACATTCAAAAGTACCATTTGAACATTGTAAAATTACGATCTCACCAATAAAATAAAAAAAACAAAAAACAAAAGATTACAAAGATTTATAACTTGCCAAATGCTTTTTTATATAATTGATTCACAATTTTTATTTAAATATATTATATTCACAATTTTTATTTAAATATACTCAGGTAAGTGATTCACTAATTATATTTAAATATTTCAGTACTTTCTATTACTCTACCGTGAATATGATTTGAGCCACCGATTTTAATCGCGCGGGTTAATAACAATCTCGGTTGAAACGAGCCACACGACTCACACAATGCAATTCTTAAATTCCACATTTGTTGGACGGGAACATGGACAAACGACTCTCATACTAGATGCAGCGAGAAAGAGACCACACCTGCAAACTTTTTTAATAGACGGAGACATAAAGAGACAATACCTTCAAACTTTTTTAATAGACAGGCCCCGCAAATTTTTTTTGGTACCAACAAATTTTATTATTATTAATTAATTAATAGCATTATTAATATGGAAGTGAATTCCTTCTCGATAATAGGTCAAATTTATTATTATTATTAATTAATTAATAGTATTATTAATATGGAAGTGAATTCCTTCTAGATAATAGGTCAAATCTATGAATAATGTTTAGTTTTATGTATAGGATTAAGATTTGTATGAATAAGTAACACTTATTTGTCTTATGTGTGGTTATATTAAATGTTGTGATTGTTATTATTATTGGTCAATGTGAAGTAGAGCTTCTTTCTACATGAATAGTTTGATTTTTAGAAAGTTGTTAAATCTAGTTGGATATGAGAGATTCTCTTCATCTAGTTAGCTCTTATTTTATATAAGGTTAAAATATTCTCTTAACAATTTGTTAGTTTGTTAAGATAAGTGCATCTATCTTAAGGTGAAGCATGATATATTAATATGTAACATTGCTTCGATGTAATAGAACACTCGACACAACTTTGGTGTGTGGAAACAATGTTTACTCTCCTATTTCTCTACATGGTATTAGAGTGAGACTGAGCTTGACTCCCTAATGGGAAGACCTAGAGAAATGAAACCAAGGGTTGATTGCAGACTCAATTTTGAGTTGGAATAATGAGATTGTAGTAGGAAGGACACATATGTTGTTCTCAATGCAATATAGAGTTTTTTGGAGTTTAGCTCAAAGGATGTCGATGATAGTTCTTGTTACATTAGATGGAGATCGGATGATGATGTACAAACAAGGTAAAGTTTGTGAGTTGCGTTCAATAAAAGTAGTGACCATATGGAAATGTGAATCACACCTTGTGTTCGTAGCAAGCCTAGGATGGTATGTATAGATCCTATGTATTGGACCTTGAAAATTTTGAGCTTGTATCTTGCTTAGAGTTGAAACTTGGAAGAAGTATTGTAGTGGTACCTAGGCATTGTTTTTTCTAAATAAATTGTACCTCGTGTCTCCATGAGATGGAGTATGCTAATTGTATGTACTTGTATCTATGTATATATAGTGCAAAACCTCTGTTATGGAGTTGTTAAACACTCAGAGGAGTGGGCCATATGTTTGTTAGATGCTCTATGAGTGGGCCATGTTGGTTGTAGACTTTGGGAAGTGTGTTAAGTCTATAAACCAAATGTTCTATGTATATTTAGGGGGAGTTCATTAAGAAGTTGAATGAACCATGTATTTGAAGGAAATCCTATTAAATTGATGATTGCAGCAGTTAGATAGCCATGTATTCTAGTTGATGGTTGTTCCTCTATATGGACTTTGACAATTTGGTGATGTCTACTTAAATGAAGTACAAGACGTACGTGCCAGGGTAGACTGAATAGACGTATGTGTCAAATTGAACCAGATATAAACTTTTTCAATTAAAAGATTCTTTTATGCATAGCCATGAATTTTAATTAACAAAACCAAACCAAACCAATACCAACATTGAAGTGGATAGTTTCATATAGCGTAGTCTAAATGTTCTACCTTTTGGCTCTTTTCCAACGATTTTTTCCTTTTGATTTTGCTCGAAATCCGGTGAGGAATGGATGAATCTACAAATTCGAATGACTAAGTTTGTATAATTGGAGTGCCCCAAGAGGTTTTCAATAGGTTGAAACAATTTATACATTCATAAATATAATTTAAACAACAAAAAATAACGATTTTGTCCAAATTTACATCGCCGAATTAAAAAAAACCAAAAAATATAACATTTAACAAACTCCTTTTCATATTGAATGTATCTTCATATTTAGTGTTTGTAGAGTCCTATGCTTACTTACCGACCTAATGGTAATAGGGTAATGGGTTTTGCCTCTACTGTCCAAAGTCGTGGAGAGTGAAGATATTTTGGTGGGTGGAGATAAAGTAAAGGGATAATAATCACCATGAATTACTGACGTTGAAAATATCGGATGTATACTATACTTTGAAAATGCTCACAGGGTTGTAAGTGTGGTGGTTGACGGACATTGACTTCTACATCTTTCAATGATCCCCACAAACCCATGAGGAAATTTTTGTATCAGCACCTTCTGAGAAACCAAGATACTAAAAGAGTGTAATGTTTTCTGGATTGCACGGTTACATACATAGGAGAGGAGGAGACAGCCAGGGAAGTGGAGAAGCCTGATGGAGTCACTTTAAGCATTTAAATTTTGCAGAAATTCAGGTGGGTACTTTGCAAAATATGCTGTAACTTCTGTTTCGGGTATTGTTAAAAATTTGTGAGTACTTGGGCTCATGGAAAATAGGTTTTCTGAGTAAATTAGCCATTCTGATTTCTGCGAAAGCCCACGCAGGGTTGTTCTCCATGTTGTAAAGATGATTCATTACCCACTATAGGGGGATTAATCTTTACCAATTCGAATTTTATGTGTTTAGCATTCCTTTCTCAGTTTCTTTCATGTTGGTCAGGTGTTGTATGTTAAGCAAAATATTTTTGGCTTTGAGGTTAGCTTACTTGTGTTCTGACTTGCAGTGTGGGTATCCAATCCCTTTGTGGTCTGTTTCTATTGTAAACGTCTGCAGATATACTACTCCGTTAAAACTATTCCAATCCTGTCTCTAAATATTCATAAGTCCTTTACAGCACCCTGAAATATGGGCACTCTAGCTGCATTGTGGGTCCTCACATTTTCGTATTGAGAATGAAGAATGTGTTCTTGCATATCTAGTTTAGCGTTTTTTTTAATTGGCGAAGCTCAGGTCGGAGACTTCACCCCATGCTTAACAGGCAGCCCTAATCCGTGTTTGGCAGGTGCGCACCTAGTAGGGATCTGTGTCCTGGGCCTTATGCCGTTTTCTCAATTTGGTAAGCTTTCATACCCTATGGTGGCGCATATCTAGTTTAGCGTTTTTTTTAATTGGCGAAGCTCAGGTCGGAGACTTCACCCCATGCTTAACAGGCAGCCCTAATCCGTGTTTGGCAGGTGCGCACCTAGTAGGGATCTGTGTCCTGGGCCTTATGCCGTTTTCTCAATTTGGTAAGCTTTCATACCCTATGGTGGTTTTCTCTTTCTACAAAGGGAAGTGCTCCCAGTCCTGGTATTTGGGGACGGGGAAGCTTTCTCCTACCCCAGAATGTGGACCCTCTACGAGGGGGCCTCGAGGATCTCTCAGCAGGTGTTTTCCATGGCCACATTAGGCTGCCTAGACCAGAGTTGTGTTTTTCAAAAGATACAGCTTTTGATCATACGAGTGCTGCCTAATGCACTGTATAGAGAGAAGGTAAACACACCCTTAAAACTACGAGCACAATCCCCGGAAGGGATACTGAATTCTCACAGCTGTTGGGAAGTTGCTACTTCACAAATAATCCTTTGACATATAGTGGTAGATTGGATTCCAATTGAGGTTTTAGTAAGCTTGATGAAAAAGTTCTTGATCTTGCTGGAAAAGTAATATTAATATGGAACAAGATCCCCACCAAAGCTCACTTCTATGTCTTTCAATTTTTATAAGTCTTGAGTTCATAGTTTGGGTGGTTGGGTAGCATGTTTGTTATCCTCCCTATTGGGATTCAATTCCTTCAAAGTGGACATGTTGGCCTGTTGTGATAAGGCTAGAAGGGTAGACAACTCCTAGGATAGAGGTCCACTCTGGTGGGCTTCGGGATGCCTCGGGCCTTGCTAAGTCACAAGTTATTGGTATATCTGGCTTGCGGGCTGTTGGATATACTCTTGGGTTATAGTGGCAGCTAGTAGGTTTGATTGCTAAGTCACAAGTTATTGGTATATCTGGCTTGCGGGCTGTTGGATATACTCTTAGGTTATAGTGGCAGCTAGTAGATTTGATCTCGGGCCTAGCCCAGATCAAACCTACCAGTTACCAATACCCATGTTTAAAAAAAAACATGAAACAAGATCCCCAACAAGTGATATGCCGCTGTGACTTTAATAGGCCATTCAAGAAGACATCATAAATACAACGATTGGAAGCATGAGGACCCACAAAGCACACAGGTGCCTGGAAAGATACGCACACTAGTTGAATATGTGCCCTTTTATGAGTCCAAGGACATATGGCAACAACCACATGTCCAGATCGTTTGTTCTTTGCTTGCAACTAATCATCCCGATTCCCAACAATAGCTTTGCTAGTTTTCTTTATTTTTCAATCTCTAAGTTATCCTCTTTTATGTCACAACTGCAATGTTGCTGATGACTCTCAGAAACTGTGATATTAGGAGTGGGAGCACGAAACACCAATTCCCAAAAAATCGTGGGAGTGAAGTGTCTTGGGAGTGTTTTTTATATAATATATATTTTTATGCCAAATTAGTTGCAGAAATCGGAAAATATAGATTTTGTGCTAGTTGCAGATGAATACTACATTTTTAAAAAGCTATAAATGTAATCCTTATTAGATTAATCATTAGAGCATCAACTGTCTAGCAGTTATAAATTATAACATCAATTTTCAACAGATTATTGTGAAACTCTGTCATGATTCTCTAATAGATAACTTCGACCATGAAATGAAATAGGCTATTTGACATCATGGCTAGAGAGTTATGATATGCAATCCATTGTTGTAATGTTTACAAAAATAGGCCACGTGCCCAATTTATAAAATAGTTATTAGAAATTGAAAACACTAAAGTGAGCTGTTGAGAATTATAGCTCAGACAAGAACTTCCGTACAGGTTCCATGTGAACGTGCGAGAAGTAGTTCGAGATATTTTGGAAAAGTGATTCTATTTTCAAAAAGCAAATTCTATTTTATAATTCACTTTAGTTAAAAAGTGAAAGTCTCATTTTTAACAATTGGGTCTAAAACAGTGTATTTCATGCATGCATGACTTAGATTAGGAGTAATCTCAAAAATAAATAAGGGTTTTGGTCTCAGCTAAAACTATAAAGACAAATCAAGATAGAGAATTAAGACACACAAGAGAACACATGAACTGTTGAGAGAGAGAGAGAGAGAGAGAGAGAGAGAGAGAGAGTGCAGGCAGCCAGGAAATAGGCGTTTCTAGACAGTGCACAGTTCCGTACAGCCATACAGACAGAACAGTATGGATCCATACAGTTGTACGGAATCTGTACAGCAGCTGTACAGTCTGTACATAAGTGCAGTACAACAGAAAACTGCTGTTTCTGTTTTTTCAGCAGGCTGTACTCTCTTATCAGGTTGTTCTGCTCAAGTTCAAAGTGATTTTTTGGTATCCGTGCAACGCTGTTTTTTGGGCAGCTTGTGGAGGTTTCCTTGTAAGTTTTTCGAAGGAATGAAAAGCGGTTATTGAAGGAGTAATTACTTGTGTTGTGTGAAATTAATTTTTATGCTTCTGCTATTTGATTTCCAGCTATTGTGTGATTAATGCTATGGTCTGAAATTTATTTATGCATTAATTAAATTCAGCAATCTACTTGTTTGATTGAGATCATAAAGACTTTAGTTAATTGTGACTTAGGAGATTGTCACATTTTGCCTAATTGGCCACCAAATTTGGCCATGCAATTTTGTGCTCTAATAGATCTCATCAGGCAGTATAACAGTTGTGAGGTGATTTGGGTAGTAATGGGGCATGATGATGATGATTTGTACTCATTGAAAGCCTTCTTGGCTATATTACATAACATTGCACATGACTGGTACAAAGATTTTAAGCCAGACCATTTAATGTGGTCAAAATTGGAAACTATGTTCTCAGGGGAATTCATATTATCGAGAGAGATGGTAGTGAAATCATAGATGAAATATCCAACCTCAAATAAGAGAAGGGGAAGAGTGTACATCTCTATAATTTGAAATTAAAGGCACTAGTTAAAAAAAATGGAAATGCAGGTTACACATGGATTATTAAAGAGATGGTTTATATAAGGGTTGTTGCCAAAACACAATAATAGAATGAAAATCGTTCGCTCTACGACATGGTTAAGCATAAAAAGACCATTAAATTTAGGAAGGGAATACCGTGGGCAAGCATTCGTTCTGGAAAGAGAAGAAATCTAGGATCACCAATAAAACTCAACAAAGAGTCAATAACTTTGCCTACAACTATTGATGTGTTGAAGGATGGAATGGCAAAAATAATGAGAAAAATATCTCCACTAACGAAAGCGCATAAGAGATATATGGTGCACAAGATGTAGAAGAGAAAGGCACATAAAATTTGAATGCACTGAAGAAGTATTTTGTCATATATGTGCAATAGATGATCATCATACTTCCAATTAGAAATATAACCCATAGAACAAAAAGGATAAACAAGTTAACTTTGTGAGAGAGAGAGTAGTGGAAAGAAGGAGAGCTGAAATAATAACAATGATGATAACAACAATGGAAACAATAGGAAAAATAATCAAAACAATAAAGTCAACTCTTCAAAGAAGAGTTACAAAGAAATGGTAAAGGAAGATTTGACGGTAAAGGAGGATCAATAATGCATTGTTACAGATGTGGAAAGTAGGGACATTTCAATTGAGATTTCACAAATGGCAAGACTCAACTTATGTCATAACTGTGACTTAGGAGATTGTCACATTTTGCGTGATTGGCCAACAAATTTGGCCATGCAATTTTGTGCTCTAATAGATCCCATCAGGCAATATAATAGTTGTGAGGTGATTTGGGTAGTGAAGGGGCATGATGATGATTTGTACTGATTGAAATCCTTCTTGGCTATATTACATAACATTGCACATGATTGGTACAAAGATTTTAAGCCAAACTATTTAAAATGTGGTAAAAATTGGAAACTACGTTCTTAGGGGAATTCATATTATCAAGAGAGATGGTAGTGAAATCATAGATGAAATATCCAACCTCAAATAAGAG
>CBVK0101357810.1:0-14323 GCA_900067695.1 Picea abies | reverse complement strand
ACTTTTGGGGTGTAAATACTTCATGGGGTATAAACACGGCTGAAAGCAAGGACCTCTGAATCAGGAAGATAATCAGGGTCCACAACCAACATTGAGTAGATAGGATCCTGTTGTATGAATTTTTTCTGCACTCTATGTTGTTTACTCAAGTTTTCACATGTTTCTTCATGGGTACATAAATGATGTTATAAATGGATTGTTCAACTATTTGTCTATGCATCTGTTGCATTATTGCTTTCATTTACCATTAGAATACATGAATTATTTCTAGTTCTGATGCTTATCTTTCTCTGTACTGATTCTATTAGTTTTGCTCCCAGGATAGGTTCGGATTAGTTAGATTTGATTAATTTCCTTTAGTTAGATTAGTCTTAGAATTAGTTAGAACTCTTTTGGGGGCAATCTATTGTCTTTCCCCTTTTATTTCTTTTAATTATGAGCGGTAGCGAGGCGCATAAAGTCGCCGAAAATGCTACCCCAAACAAGAATAGGTCCAATTGGGACCTACCATCGGACATTTTCCCCTATCTATTTGAATGGGTCATTATGGCCCGTCAACACCACCCACCCACAAAATCTTGGGTGGTGCTTTGGGGATCATGGAGATAGTACCCCTTCATACTTTTGCAACCTCTCAACATATTCTCACTTGTACTCTATCCATCCCTTTCCACGTTGGACATGCTCACCGTATTCTTCGCATTCCCCTGGTTATATCTCAACAAGCTCACATAATAATTCCCTTTGTGGGCATCTCATTCTATTGGTGACTTACTTGTGGTCCTCGTTATGAAATCGTGTGATGGCAATGGCCAACAAAACCCTAAATCTCGATTGTATGTATAATTATTTACAGATATATCTAACTCCTAATCGAATTTTGTTAATACATTGTTTTGTGTGTGTGCACACAAGATGTAACGATCACAACAATGCGTGCTCACAAGGATGACATCTACAAAAAAACAATCCATGCATTTTAGATTGGGAAATGCTATTCAATGTGAGCATAAGAACATTTATGTAAACAACTACATTTGCTGCCAGATTTCATCTAGCATATAGATACTTATTTATCATATAGATGCTTGCATCCAGGGTATATTATGGCAGGTTTTCTACTTGGAGTACATCAAGCAAGTGTTAGAGTTAACACTTACACTAGAAATTGGTTTGGATTTGTTAGATCTAGTTAGTTGTGAGAGATCTTCTCCAACTATCAGTTCCTATATATGTATGTGTGGTCTTATGTATAAATATGTACTTGATTGAATAATACAAATATATAGACTTTTATGTGTGCAATTTGGTTTGCTAAGTTGGTAAGAGATGGTTGCTATGGATGTAACTCCCTCACGGGAGAGCCCAGGAGATGTTTTGTTGGAACAACTACTTAGGAGAATTTCTTTGACAAAGTTGCCTAGATCATATTCCTGTGTTAGAGTGTTTTCTAAAGGACTTGATGGTGTGGAGAACCATCGACAAAGAGACTGTTGAAGTAGTTGTTCAATTTAAGAGAGTTTTCCACATTCAAAGAATCATGAGTGTGTCTGCTATGAGAGTGTGAATCAATGAAGAATGTTAGCTGAGTCAATATCCATGTGTAGTTGGAGAAATGATTAAACAAAGACACGACTTGTTGGCAAATAAAGAGTTAGGGGATAGATTTGTGATTTTTGATAGAAAAAAATTTGAAATTGCCCAAATCGTGTCCATATTGTAGGAAGTTTACAACAGAGATTTGGCTGTGTGATCTCGTGGTAGATTGTTGATTGTTTGTTGGAGAAGTGTGACTTGCATGTGGATAGATGCATAGAGCATATGCGTGGGAGATATCTTTACTCAAGGGTTTTCTATACATCCCATACCTAACCATGCACTTACAGGACTCAACTCATTGTGGGAAATCACATGTGGTCTGAATGCTTGCAACGATTTCAATGGAATGTTAGAGATTGTGGCTAAGAAGTGCTATGACAGATCCAAGGTCGACCAAGAATTGAAATCCAAACTTGCATGTGTATTATTCGAGGTGTTCGAAGGACGATTCTCTTGGTGGTGCTATGGCTATATTGTTTTTTTTAGTATAATAGATTTTGTTAATTTTTGTTTGTAAAATTATATAACATCATTCATAGAACAAAGTAACATAATTTAAGCCGGTGTGTGCAGAAGCTATGCCTCGCCACAAGAACATGGTCACTGGTTTGGTTATGCCTACAACCTATTATAGTTTGTGGTTTTTGGAGGATGCAGTGACCCAAGAACAATGACTATTGGTTATAGTTGTGATCCGGTGTGATTGTATGCTTATGTGAAATAGGTCACTTTGTAAGATTGATTTCTAGATATATTTTGTATCTATACCACTTTCCTAGAAAACTGACAAATGCAAGGACATACCATGTACTTCAATAGATGGAAGTAATATAGAATAGATTGTTTTCCTAGATAACTAGTGAATACAATAGTAGACCATTTATTTCAATAGATGGAAGTATGTCAATAGAATGACTCAGTCCAGTCATTACAAATATGTCATCGATGATTAGAAGTAATTGTATCTTCAATGGATGAAGTGGTAGCTCGAATGAATGGGAGAGAAAGAGCATAGTCTACAAGAGTTCAAAAGTGGATAGAGGTGCTAATATTTTTTGTAAAATGTGTTTATTATTGTTCTTAGCGATGTAAGCATTAAGGGAGGGCGTTAGAATCGATGCTTACATTAGATATTGGTTTGGATTTGTTAGATCTAGTTAGTTGTGAGAGGTCTTCTCCAACTATAAGATCCTATTTATGTGTGTGTGGTTGAGATATTCTCTCATGAGTTTTTTATGTTGTTGAGAGAAAACTTCATGTATAAATATATGCTTAATTGAATAATAAAAATATAGAGTATTGTTTTGTGCATGCTAGTTTGTTAAGTTTTATTTCCATTGTTGCATCTAAACTATACATGAAGTTAGAGTTTTGATTGACTCTAAATTCAAAAATTTTAAAAACTTTCTTTCACCATGTATAGAATTTAAATTATTGTGGAACTTTGATGATATTTGAAATTTTCATTGAATTTATATTAGAATTTTAACGGTGAAAAAGATCCTTTTCCCACAAAATTACTTGAGTTCTATATTTATTCATAATAGACAACAAATCCACAAAACTATTGGCTTACATTAGAGATTGGTTTGGATTTGTTAGATCTAGTTAGTTGTGAGAGATCTTCTCCAAGTATCAAATCTTATTTATGTATGTGTGGTTGAGAGATTCCCTCATGAATTTGTTATGATATTAAGGGAAAACTTCTGTATAAATATCTACTTGATTGAATAATAAAAATATATAGAGTTTTATGTGTGCAATTTGGTTTGCTAAGTTCAAGATGCCAAGTAGAAAGTTTTTATAAAATGCATTTTTATTTCAATCGCAGATTTGGAGCATCCAAATGGCATGGAGAAGTGAAAATCTTTCTCAATAACTAAGTTGGTTAGATGGAGAAAAGTCAACAGCTAACTTTACTCCATATCCATTGGATACTAAAATGTGCAATTAAAATAAGCTCAGATTTTTGTAACAGTTCATTGAAACTCTTCCTAAATAAGTTTAAAGATCTAAACCTCCATCTTTTCTGGAAATTTTCTTCATGGATTTGCAAAGATGACCTTAGCTATGAAACTAAAAATTGAGATCCTGTATCACCCGAAGAGGAAAGCACTAACATGAATAACAGCGCAACACATTGACAAACAATTTGGTTGAGATATCACTAACATGAATAACAGTGCAACACTATATACACAGATTGACCAACAATTTGATGGAGATATCATAGTATTTGAAGTCCCTTCATAGTAGCAGTGGTGGTTGCAAATAATTGCAAAGCTAACAGCACATGACAATGATAGGTGGCAGGGCATATAAGACAAAAATATGTGAAAAGGCATGTAAGACGATAAAGAGGTAGGAACGCACGACAATGTACAAATGTTATTTTTTTATTGCTTTTGTAAATGAAGTTATGAAAACCCTTTCTCATAATATAAATGTGGTATAGCGTAATTTTGCACTTTAAATGTGGTATATATTAATTTTGCACTTTAGTTAATATATTATTTTTTTGGGTTAGGGGTGATGTAAATTTTTGGACAAAGTTATTATTATTATTATTATTATTTTGTGTGTTGAATTTTTTTAAGATACTTTGATTATACAAACTAAACTTTAATAAAATGCAACTTAAACTTAAATTAAACTTTAATAAAATACAAATTTTTTTATTTATTTTTAAATTCTAGAATTTTAAAAATTGGGTAGAATTGCAAAAATGTTAGTTATTGAGATGGTATAATTTAGATGGATTAAAAGGTTTTCAAAAAGCTGAATCCTTTCATTTATAAAGTAAACCAAACCCAGTTGACTACTTTCAATTTCGTTTATCATTGTTTCCATGTCTTACTATGGAATCATTCGCTAGGCCTTTTTACACCACGTGATTAATCCAGTTGTGGCAGGTTGCAGCCAACTGACTTCTACAGTGTACGCTAAGCTAGGTCACAACTTGCAAGGGGAGTAGGTTAATTGGGGAGTAAACAGACCTGTTTTTTTATAAAAGAAAATAGGTTTCAATTTGGTTAAATTTTTAGGGGTAATCTTTTTTACGGATTAAAGTTTTATGTATTTCAGAATATTATTTTTGGAGTTTTGTTCCATCTTAAACCAATCCAAATACTCATAAAAATATCAAATTTTTAGATTGATCGAAAATTTAAAACCACACCACCTAAAAACCTGCCGAAAAAATAACTCAAAAAGAAAGATTACTAAGTTAACCCATTCCCTGGCAAGGCAGCAAAAGCTCAGTGAAGCCAAGCGCGCAAGTGGATTCTCCTACCTTACGTAATGAGGGACCACAATACAGTACTTTCGGATGCATTCTAAGGCACATGGCTGGCACTGCAGAGGCTGGTCATCCGCAGTTGTACCACCTAACCTCCGGGACAGGCTACCAGACCACAAATTTTCCATTAATGAGTCAATAACATCTTATTTGGACCAACAAATTTCCCATTAAAGAGTTAATAACATTTTATTTGACAGCAAATCAATGAGAAGTTGAAACGTGGATAAGCTTATCCAAGAAATAGGAAGGCAGCTATACGAGTGGACAGCAGCAGCTTTGGGTTTTCTTGGCCCTCAATCGCCATATTATACACAGAAAAAGGGCCATATTATACACAGAAAAACATCTGTGATATACAAGAACGAATCCCACAATCTCATGCAATGTTTTGATAAATAAAAACTTACATCAACGCATTCTTCAAGGAGGAATCCGTAATCTTATATACATTACAATTGAAACAATGTTTCGTTTCCATGACAAGCAGGTCTTGAGCTAGCTACAGAAATGAATATACCCAACTGTCATCATGACAAAGAGCAAAATACACTTTTACAGTTCAAGGGCAACGTTGCCTTTCAGAACGTTGGAATCTAACAGAAGTTAACATATGAAATCCTGAATCCACTGTCAATAATCCTGCACTGGGATGACGCTGGGTTTCCTTTATTCAATACTTGTTGAGACAGTAAGCCAGATTAGTAAATAGAAAGATGGCCAGGATGGTTCCGAGATCTCCAAGTTCAATGGCAGATCCTTTGTGTCCTGATTACATTGCCTTGGTTTCATCCAAGTCACCAGTTTCTGAGGTTTTACTAGTCAAAACACAAGATAGAAACTTTAGACGCTATGATTTTCGTTAGTTTACATCCAATCCTCCAATCTGGTCTGGCAACGTTCCATTTTTACCAATCCAAATGCAAAGCAACTTCCAAAGAAAAGGGTCATATGCGAATCCTAAATCCTGTTTTTACGTTTCTCCATGGCCCTGGGAGCTGCAGATTATCATTCAAAGCATAAAGGGTAAGCAGAGAAATTCCATAGGCTTGCAAAAGAGGTAAACTAGAGATGGATTGGTGAAATACCTAAACCAATAGCTTCTGAAACCTTCATGATCCGCATTCTTTTGCAGAAATCAACAAACATCCTGCAACCAATAATCCATATCATCAATTTTCGGATTTTACATGGAGACTGTCACGTAATAGATGAAGTTAAATTTATATAGGACTTTAAGGCACTTACTCCCATGGGACATCACCAACAAGCATCCAGTCTCCGTCTTTGTCTTCATAGGTAGGTACATATTCTGAACCATTCAGCAGATCCATCAGCTTGTTCTCGTTCAGCCCATGGGATCCACACTTTCCTGAAATCATTCGAGCATTTCCGTGAGTAACAGCGGATTCAAAGGAGTTTTTTTTAAGGAAATGGAATGGAATATAACAGAAAGAATAAAGGGAACTATTAGTACATTCGTACCCATGCTGAAGCAACTGAACATTTTCTCGAGTGCAGAGGAGAGGTCATGGTAGGTGCTGTACATTTTGAGGTCCACCTTTCTAAGATAGGGAGCTCCATCCATGCTCACTTTCACATACATAGCGTTACCAGAAGGCCCATTTTCTGTGGGCGTTGAATTAGCAACCAAAGTGTTTTTCCTGAACGATCTAACTGGTGGCCAACCCACTACTTGTGCCCTGAAAGAATGCATCAATTTCGGTCAAATCAATCCCAGTCTCAGAAACACATGAACATATTTCCCAGAAAGTAAATTCAAGCAGTACTTACTTGGGAACAGGAGCCGTGGCTGGAGCAGATGCCATGGTGGTATCAGGTGTAGTTTGCGATTGTGTGGCTTTGGCATACAGATCAGAACTATTGGAAGAGCCTTCTTCAGTAGTCTTTGAATTAAAGGCCAAAGTGTTTCTCCTAAATGATCTAACAGGTGGCCAACCAATTGCTTGCGCCCTGTGAACAAATAATACAGGTATATAATTACCCGGATGTTTTGAGGATACATCCATATGATGCGAATATATATCAACTTTGAACTGAATCAGTGATTGTGCTACTTACTTGGGAGGAGGCATTTCTGAGTCATTAGCGGAGTTTCCTAATTGTTTTTCCTCAGCAGACACAGCGACCCCGGAGGGATCGGTCTGGATACCTGCCTTCCAGGAGAGTGGAGGAAATGACCGCTGCATCCTTTTCTGAGCTAGAGGAGTCGCTAACATCCCTTGTTCGTTGGGTTTAGAGGTTTCAAACGCAGTAACAGATTTTACAGACGAAGATACAGCCCATTTCTCATCATTTCCGGACTCCATGAAGGCTTCTGAGAAAGTCCTTTTGCCAGTCCTATGCTCTGACCCTTCTGTCACTCCCGGGAGCCCCAGCTTGAGCTCCGTCTCCTTGAGACTCTGCTCATCGTCATGCTCTCTCAAAGATCCCATAGCTAAACAGCAGATTTCTCTCTCTCGTATCTGATAGAACAAAACCACTCGTTGGAAAACAGTAATGGTGGTCTGTATCTCGTATCTGATAGAACAAAACCACTCGTTGGAAAACAGTAATGGTGGTGTGAATGCCCGATATTCGCTCTTCCCCTTTGATTATACTTATACTAGATCACCGGCGTCCTCATGACAACTCTAATCCCTATGCATAGTAGAACTATCCGACGGTGGACATTATTTGGTTGACATTAGAAATAGCATAAAACAGATTAATAAAGTGAATGAATGATGAAGCAGACAAGTTCAATACGAACATGCCTGGTGCCAGTCGGAGGCGCATCCTTTGGGGGACACTCTACCGGCACTGCCAGAGACGGACGGCGACATTGACTCATCTACGCCCCTCCACCACCCCTTTCTCTATCTCAATTAGTCATATCGATAAGTCAACGGAAGGTTCTGGAGTAAACTGTAGATAATTCCATTGAGTTTAGTCTAAACGTTTTACCTTTTAGAAGTTTTTGGTCAATTTTTTTTGTTTGATTTTGTTTGAAATTTGGTGATTAATGGTTTTATGTGTAGATTTGAGTGACTAAATTTGTATAATCCAATTATCTCATGATTTTTCTACTAATTAAATCCATTTATGTATTCAAAAATACAATTTAAAATCTAAATTTACATCGCCGGGTTTCAGAAAAAAAAACCAAAAGATAAAACGTTTAGCCAACGCCCTTCCATTGCGTCTTGGGCAAATCCCTTGGCCGATGCCACACAGGGATGGGGTGATAGTGTTCAATCCAGCGCCACCGGCAGAGTGGGGGGATGAAAACAGGTCCCTCAGTGCCCAGTATCCAGTAGCGACGCCTGGGCCGTGGCCGTGGCCATTCCTGTCGGAAACTGCAAGGCAAGGCATCAACCCATGTGGTGTCATGCCAGATAAGGCAGTCGTCAATATTGAAACCCATGTGCAACCTGCTGCCTCCTGAGCCTTCGATGTCATATTATATTATTACTTCCCTGGTGTTTTTAATTCCTGTAATCATTTTTCTAGTCTCGAAGCTGCCCAAATTGAACAAAAGCCACATGCTAAGTTGCAAACAAGCCAGCGTTGTCGCTGTATAATTTTTTCTGTATTGTATTTTATGTATGGCGTGGGTGGGTTGTTTCATTTCGCCTCCTCAATGTCAAATCCCGTGATTAGATTAGGGGAATCTTCCATGGTCCAGACCTCTTCGATCTTCATTGGCGGTCCTGATCGCTGAAGCCGCGTTTTTCAGAGGAATCTTTAAATATAATCTTACTTATTTAATTCTTAACTGGAACGACATTTCAGCCTGTTAAATATATTATTGCAGCGAGCAGGCCGGCCGGCCGGCCAAGGGTACGCTGTGAGCGAGGTTAAAGTTAGGGTTTCAATTAATCAATTAAGTGTGTTTGTCGATCGTGATCAGAAGTTTTTATTCCCGTTAATCATCCGAAGACGGTGGAACCATTAATATTCGGCCAGCACAGCACATGACATACATACGCGGTGTTTAAATGGCGGTCTGTTGTAAGTAAGACATTATTAATGTAGTGCGAGAGACGGGGATGGGGGTTACCAAAAATTTAGAATAGAGTACGGAGCGGGGACCTGAAGTCGCTTCTTTTGTCCAACCGCGACCAGGGACAGCCACGTGTCTACACATTTTAGATGAGTCACTTCAGTAAACATGTTTCTGAAATTTATAAAGTAAAAGCTAAGTCAGCATGTTTTGCATATTAAAAAAATTGTTTTCAATAAAAGCTTCTTGCAATATCCACGTGGAGGCGACGAATATGCTCAGTGCTAACTTGGGACCCTGTGGAGATAAGATTTAGAGATTGTTTTTAGTAAAAGAGAGTAACATCCACATGGATAACAAATATGCTTAGTCTTAATTTGGGATAGCGTGAAGATAAGATTTCAGAAATTGTTTTTAGTATTTAAAGTTAAGTAATATCCACGCGGATATAAAGAATATGTTTGTACTATTTTGGAAAATAAACAGAAAAATCTAAATCCACTATCCACTGTTTTTGTTGTTTTTTTTTCATTTCAGTTATTTCCTCTGGATCTGTTCAACCCAAGGAATGTATATCTTCATTGTTTTTAGTTTCTTTGTGTCATATTTATTTATAATTCAAGAGAACTCATCACTGGGAAAAACTACCAGGAAAAAAATAACAACAAAGAATTGTTGTTTTAGTGCAACTCACTTAGGAGTTCACTCTTCAGACCTGACAACATGTCTCTTCAAGCTTCAGCGCCATAATGCTCCAAAAACCCTTCAACATACTCATCCTTCTTGGTCTAGCTCCAATGTTTTTTTTCCTTGCTTTGTTGTTCATGCAAAAAGAATATGAAAAAAAACTGTCCATTCTCCCAAATACAAATTTCTTCTATTTTTTCAAGATAGTTGACTTCACACTGCCCAATGTTGATTGTACTATAGACCCATGCTTCCAATAACTATGGTTGTCACTTCTACAACTACCCTTGACATGTATTTAATGATTGGGCTCTCATACACTCAAACAAAAAATATAAATTATTCCCTATGGTATTAAAATTTAGAAATATGGGTTGAATTAATATCCATAATTAATTTTCTCCTTAAACTCCTCTTGGACACTCATATACATTTTTAGACATTCCCTCCCTTTGGATAAATCGACCTTTCATCTCTTTCCATATTCTCAACAGTTCATATCACATTATATTTATTAAAATAGAAAATACAATTTGCATATTACATGGCTTGGCCATAGCCATATTCATATCTACATTATTCATTAATTAAAACAAGGATTATAGTGATGATATTACATTCCTCCTCCCCTACAATTGTCCTCGGTGCACACAATGTTAATATGCATATACAAGTTTACACCCCAATACTTTAAGAAATAAAATTATGCAATTTAACAACTCCAACCGAAATCTCATATTCCTCTCAATCAGTTGACCCAATGAATGCACTATTCGTTTATCAGGGATAACCTAAGGAATGCGTCATTCTTATATCAAGGCTCCCAACATTGGTCGGCTAGGACTCGAAGAAGTGGTTCTAGAATTCTAGCTGCTCAAAATGGAGTCTTGCATTTTATCTTTGATTTTCCTCAAAATTGACAAAACTTTGCGAGTATTCCTTCCACATAGTTTCTTCATGCTCCCATGTTGCATCTTTAGGACCCTAATAGGTCCATTGAACCTTTACCAACTGCATGAATTTGTTCCTGAGCACTTTGACTTTCCGATCCATGATGCGTATCGGTTCTACCCGAAAATCCCCTTTGTTTTCGACTTGGATCACAATCCAATCAATTATGTGGTTAGAGTCAAGCACATATTTATTTAATAATGACACAAGAAAAACAGTATGCACTTTCATGGATGCAAGTAATGCTAGCATGTATACCACTGACCCTATTTTCGCTAATATTTCAAAAGGCCCACAATATCTTGATGTCAACTTTGGGCAACAACCTAATCTTATCGAACTTCTCTTCACTTTCACTTTGAGAAAAACATGTTCACCCACTTTAAAATCTCTTAAAACTCTGTTCTTATCTGCAGAACTTTTTTGCCTATCCTGGGCAACCTTTAAATTATTCATGTTTTTTACCATCTTCTCTTCCATTTCCTTTAATAATTCTGGCTCAATGATAGCTTTGTATGTTGGGTTATCCCAACTCATTGATGTGTTACATTTCTTGCCATACAAAACTTCATATGGGATCATTTTTAATAAGACTTGATACCCATTATTGTAAGTGAATTCCACTAAGTGGATACAGTCTTCCCACTTTGATGGTCATTCTATCACATTCATTCTGAGCATGTTTTCAATGATTTTGTTAGTTCTATATGTTTACCCATATGACTCAAGGTGATAAGTTGAGCTGAGATTTAAATTTGTCCCAAATCCTTTGAACAAACCTTTCCAAAAATTAGATATAAATTTTGGATCTCTATCTGAAACAATTGTCTTAGGCACTCCGTGTATCCTGACAACTTCTTTCATGTAAATCTATGCAATGTTTATTTTTTTGTGTGTTGTCTTCACAAGAATAAAATGTGCATCGCTTGTTAATTTATCCACCACTACCATGATAGAGTCATGTTGTTTCACTGTTCTGGGCATCTTTGTAATGAAATCAATTGTAACTACTTATCATTTCCACTCAGGAATGGGCAATGGTTGTAGCAACTCCGCTGGATGTCTATGCTTTGTTTTCACCTTTTGGCATTCTAGACACATGACTATGTAATTTGCCACTTACTTCTTCATTTGTAGCCAAAAATATTGGCTTCTTACAACTGCAATTGTCTTATGATATCCTAGGTGCCCAACATATGGCACATCACGCATTTATTTCATAACTCTATTTTTCAACGCTTCAAAATTTGACACATATATTTTTCCTTTGTACACAAGGATTCCATCCTCTTTCATCTCATAATAATTAAATTTCTGTTGTACATTTCCTTGCTGTAATGTTTCTTTTATTTTTACATATTACTATTCTAAATTTGCAACCTCTAAAATTTTACCTTTTAAATTTGTGCTAAACATACTAATGGCTTAAAAATACATTTCATGAGCTCTTCTATTGAGTGCATCAACGACCTGATTTTCTTTGCCTTTGATATGCTTGATTTTAAATTCATATTCACTCAGAAATTCTAGCCATCTAATTTCTCTGACATTTAATGTTGGTTATCCAAACAAATGCTTTAGACTACAATAGTCTGTCCTCAACTCAAATCTTCTCCCCATGAGGTAATGTTTCCACATTTTTAATGCATGAACAATGACTACTAATTCCAAGTCATGTGTAGCATAATTCTTCTCATGCCCTTTTAATTTCCGGGACTCATAGCATACCGCATTATCATTTCAACCAAAGACTCCACCAATCTCTTCATTGCACGCATCTGTGCACACTACAAAGTCTTCATTTGGGTTTGCAATATTTAAGATTGGTGAACTTGTCAAAATATCTTTCAATTGTTGAAAATTTTCCTCGCATTTGAAGTGATTGGGATTGCAATATTTGAAAACCCCTTTATGAATCTTTGGTAATAGTCAGTAAGACCTATAAAATATTTGACCTCTATTACATTTATTGGTGTTGACCACCCTCTAATGGCCTCTATTTTCTCAGGATCCACTGTTATCCCATATGCTGAAATAATATGCCCCAAGTAGTGATTTTTCTTTTGATAAAATATGCAATTAATTAACTTGACATACAACTTATGTTCTCTCAAAACTTGCAACACAATTCTTAAATGTTTTTCATGTTCTTCTTTTGTCTTGAATTAGATTAGAATGTCATCCAAGAAAACAACCACAAACTTGTCTGGATATTTCATGAACACTCCATTCATCAAGCACATAAAAATATCTGGGGCATTTGATAGCCCAAATGACACTACCATGAATTCATAATGTCCATGCCTTGTCCTAAACGTTTTCTTGTTGATGTCCTCTTCTTGTATCCCCACTTGATGATAACCTGATCTCAAGTCAATCTTGAAAATGATTCTTGCACCTTTCACCTGATCAAAAAGATCATCAATCCTTGACAAAGGATATTTGTTCTTTATTGTGATCTTATTAAATTGCCTAAAATCAATACATGTCCTTAAGGTTCCATATTTCTTCTTTATTAAAAGAACCGGGGCTCCCCAAGGTGACACACTTGGGCATATATACCCATTCTTTAACAACTCCTCAAACTGCATTTGAAACTCTTTCAATTTTGGTGTGCTCATTTTGTAAGGTGTCTTGGACACTGGGACAACTAATGGAACCAAATAAATAGATAAATCAATTTATCTCTGTGGTGGTAATCCTGGGATTTCCCCCAAAACATCTTCAAAATCTTTTAAGACTGGATGGTCTTCAATATTTGCCACTTTATCTATGGTTGCCTCTTCCATACGGGCTGCAAAAATTTTACATCCTTTCCTGAAACACTTTTTCAACTACATGGATGATATTTTTCTAACAACTACAACTCTTGGAATGCCTTGAATCTTTCCTTGCTTCCCTTCTTCATCAAGACATATTATGGTCTTGTTGTAATAGTCTAGGACAACATGGTGTTTCTCCAACCAATCCATGCCAATTAGAGAATCATATGAACCAAATGGTATGATGTTCACATCTACCCCTATGTTGAGTCCATTCATGTCCATTGGACAATCTTTAACCAACTCATTGATTTTTCTCTTAGCCCCTGTGGCTAACTGAACTAACCAAGATTTCTTATGTTTAATCATTTGCAAGTGAAATATTTCAACAATGTTAGAGTTAATGTAACTATGGCTAGTTCTAGAATCAATTAAAATTGTTATGGGTTGGTTATCAATCTTACCTTCCACTTCAATCTGAATATTTGTTGAACCTCCATAGAATAGATCTAGCTAGAAAATACCACACACATTTGTAGAGAAAAATTGAGAAAGAAGAAGCAAGAGAGAAATAATAGAATAATTCTCATTAACTGTAATGAATAATGAATAATTTACACATGATATACTCTATATAACTCAATCAATGCACACTGGAGAAGAACCAATGCGCCATAGTGTTGGTATAGAGTGATCTGGACACACACCAATAGTTATGGGAGTGCATTGCTACCTAGTCTAGTCTCTTAGGCAGTTATAGGAGTGAACTGCCACCTAGTATAGTCTCTTAGGCAGTTACAAGAGTGAACTGCCACCTAACTAAGTTAACTAGTCAACCAGTCTTCAGTTAACTGACCGAAACAGAGTGTAGTGAGGAGTATATCAAGGAATCAAGGGTAATGCACCAGTATGGTGATGAAATCAAGGCTAATGTGCATTAGCATGGTGATGATCCCAATGTTGCATGGTAACAAAACCAATGCAGCATCTAGACTCAACTCAACTAGTCAAACTAAAGTG